>JAHQIW010003091.1:0-208336 GCA_019055375.1 Parelaphostrongylus tenuis
TGTATGTAACTCTATTATGTGCTTACAAGTTGCAGATTATTAATTGGTGTAAAAAGGCTAAAAGTCGGCGTTCGTCAATCTCTGAGAGATGCGCCATGCGTTCGTCTTGAATTTTAAGCTTTCTCACGAGGTATCTGGCCTTCATAAAGACTCGCAGTGGCCTGTCGCTGTATCGAATCACTGCTGCTTATCCTACCACTCAAGTTCTAGTATTTTATTTGAAATTTTATTTTGTTCCCAGAAAATTTTCAGGCTTTTCTTCTTTGGTATTGCGATACTCCACGACTGCCTCTACATGCTCATGTACATATTGAGATCATATCTCTAAGTGCAAAAGATAATCTTTTTCCCATTCTTGCAGCGCGCTGAAAAGATTTTTTGAGAAATTGAGCCTGGTTTTAGAACTGCCGTTCTTCAAATTATCGAAGGATTACTAAAAGCTAGTTAAAAGCCAAGCACGGAAGCCAGACTGAGCACAATGCACGGTGTAGGTGGAATGTAATTTTATTTCTGTTGCAACAGCGCAGTATTTTTCGCAAACTAGGCACAGTATTGAAATCGCCGAGATTTAAGCTGTCGAAGAATTAGAGAAAGTCTAGAGGGGAAATTTGGGCGAGAAAGGGCTCCAGACATTTGTGCATTCAGTGAGGTGAACGCGTCACCAAAAGGTTATACAGGTTGAGAATAGCCTATTTTGATTCGATTCATTTCCTTGTATTCATCCTCCACAAAGATCTTCGATTATCTCACGTGTTGCCGTGTCTGCTGCTTGTCGATTTCGTTCTTTCATGGATATCGTGCAACACTAGTCGAACGATTTTTTTTTTTCAGTCATAGTGATGGTCGAGCTAAGCCGTTCCGTAAGGGGTTCGTTATTTAACTCCAACAGAATACTGAACGAGGCGATTCAATTAGCACCTTGTTTTTCACCTCAGATCCTGTCACATCGCATCACCAGCGAATGCGCTACCCCGTCCCCTCTAAATAATCGTAGTGCTGAACCTGAAAAATACTTGAGTTTATGCTTTTCTTACTCATTTTTATGGAGTTAAGCTCCTACTTATTCTCCAGCACTTGTTGTTGAGATTCTCAGGTTTGTCTTTGTGCGCTAAACACAAAGTTTCCATAATACAATTTATGCCTACAACTGTCGTTTCGGCGCATTTTGCCTTCTTCTGGGCCTCGAAGGATTGGTTTACCCACAATCCACTAAGCCAGACATCTTTTTTACTTCAGCAAAGAAATTTTTTGTAGATTTCGTATTGAAGTAATGGGAGTGTTTGGCTGGCTGTGTTTGAGCAAACTAATCTTTCGAGGCTCTGAAGAAGGCGAAACCTTCGAAACGTCAGCTGTCACAGTGAACTGTGTCGTAAAATCGTCGTGTTTGGCATAGAGAGAAAGAATGCTGAGAGTCGCGTTTTTTGACTTGTCGTAGTAATTTCTCTGATTTACTTTCAAGTGACTTTCATCCGTATTCTCGTTTAGGAATCGGTTCGTCGTTGGGAGGACGCTACAACAAGCATAAGAAATTCATTCAAGAGCATAATGCAATGGATTGGGCGATTCATATCGAGTCAGCATACCGAATTTCAATAATCGCTTTTATCATGGTTTTCTAATAAAGAGATGTTTTGGAAGAGAAGATCAGATATTATTCTTAAGTGAAAATGGAATCGCTTTGTATGCTATGTTTTGTGGATTTAATGGAGGAACCGATGTGGCCAAATTTGTAATGAACAGGATGGTTTACGAAGTGTTCAAGGATCATCCCATCACGAAGTCGATGACAGTCGAAGAGGTATCCATGTTACACAGCTGTTTTTTTTAAATGCACTGCGTTGCTTGGGGCGAAGCTGCTTAGAGAGCGCGTTACACCTTGAAGAACTTTTCCTGATCTTCTGAAAAATATTAGAAGTTGAATGCTGTTATCCAGAGCACCATCTCTTTTCCTAATTTTTGTGTAAATGCTAATGGGAGTGTTTCGGAAACCGACTTTCTTTTCAGTTCCAGCTCCACCACTTATGAAGTTTCTTCTATGATCCAGCCAAAACCACAAGATTGATAAATAAGATTTATTTGGCTAACGTTTCGACTTCTTCGTCCTCTTCTTCAGTGTCAATGATTCAAGTCGCTTGTCCAAATTCGTTTTTGTTCCCGTCGCGGATCTTCGTATGAGGCAGTTTACAGCTCCGTTTAGTTTCTGAACGATTTCTTGTACAGGAAGTGATTGAGATATTTGAAGAAGTATCTTCATCGGCGAGACGTCTGATGAGCATGCATGGAATAAAGTTTGCATCTCAGATCGTTGTGCATCATCGCTTGTGCTGCGTTTTCGAGCGTTAGAGACTCCTCGGATCTCCAAATTCTGCATATCACGTAGCAGATGAGTAACGAGCATTCGTTGAATGCATTAGTGTGCTTGCCTCCTGTAAATCATCATCTTGTGATTATATATTTTTACAAATTGTTCGAAACATTTTGAAGGCTCCATGCTCTGAGAACTGACGCTCACCTTTGCTTATGGTGTGCTGTCTTCAATAAATTCAATATATAAAAATGAAAAACGATCTCCAAGATCGGGCTGCATGGGTAGTTCCTCCAGAGAACTAGGATACACCACATGCAAAGCTTAGCAACAGCTACGACAGTGTTATATAAATATCAACTGATAATAGTGATCAATGTTGTGGATAATATTCAACCCAAGGAGTAGTTTAGTACTCAGATGTTCCTAATAGTCTGTGGGGTTTCAATGACAAAATGAGTGGAATTAAACAGAGGGAATTAAGTGAGAAAGTGCTTGACAGTGATCACTCCTCAAAGAAGCGTCATGCATTTGACCCCATTCGTGGCATTCCAGCGGTGTCAAAATTGCACACACGACCCATACGATGTGTGGTGGTGACATGTCGATCTATGAAGTCATCGTTTTCTTATGCTTCTAGGCAACCGATCATGAGTTTACTGAGACCTCCAGGAAAAAGGGCTCAGCGGCTTGGAATTAGTAATGACAACCCAAACACTACTTTGCCGTACATTAGTCGCACATGAAGACATAGGGAATATTGATACCAGGTACACATTCTTTGTTGATCAAGCGAATAGCTAGGAGTTGTTAAAAAATAAGTTCGATCCGTTAATGCTTCAACGTCTCCGTCTTCTTCATAGCGGAAGATTCAAGTCGATAGCAGCAATCCTTCGTCTTCGCTATGTCAACAGTTTCGTAGCCATTATAGATGGCTATGAGCACAGAAGTGCGCGAGGTCTTTTCCATGGTATTTTCCTGATAGCGCTTATGTTTCCAGTATATTTTACCCTATTCGTTCCCAATCAAGTGTATTTAGAAGCTGTTTAATACAAAGGTGCTGCTACTGCTCACCTATCAACCTCCGATTCTTTGCTCGTTTTCTCCAGGATAAAAGTTTCCTGGCTTATCAACTTCTGCCGTCGCTGCTGGCTCCCTGAAAACTAAATAACTTTGAACTTATGCTATATTATTTCGATGGTTACCTTGAAGATAAGCTGACACTTACTGTTCATGAGAAACAGTGTTGGCAGCGGTACTGAAATTGCTGCTGTTACCGATGACTACGCATTTTGCAGTTGTTTTGCGTGCGTCGGCAGCATGTTTGATGAGCTGGAAAGCCGTTCTTTGGTGGGATCTCAATTTTTTGATCGATCCATTAATCATTGTATGAGCAGTGTTCAGCCCTGATATAACGAGATGATCTGCATGTACAACTTTAGTAAAAGTTCAGTTGTTCTGATTATCTCTGAATCAAGCGAACTATAGCTATTATTTGTATGCATTTAGTGGGATTGACTCTCTAACTACGCATATATTTGATTACAATAAAGCACCATCGAACGCAGCATCGTGTCATTTGGGAAAAACATCCATTCAGGGTGAATTATCATTTATGCAGCTCTTTTCTCCTTCTAATTCTCAACAGGAATAGCAGCCTCATGAAGAAAAAGCCAGTACATGCTCGTATACGCGGCTGACGTTTTTTTACAACATGCAACAAAGTGAATTAGATAAAGGCTTAGAAAAATGGTATGCGCGACGTGTTTATAACCTTCAGGTATTTTCCAACTGAAAGTGAAGCCACCAATTTTCCGCATCCATTTAGTTATCAAACGAATGAGCTGTGACTTTTGAACAGATGATCTAGGCATCAGCCAATTCTTCATCGTTCGTGGTAAACTCATCACCTTTGTGACTCATCCGTTGGTTGAGGAGCTTGGTGAGCTGACACGAGGCTGTTAGTTTGGAGGTGGACATCTCGGCGCCTTTCTTCTTCCTCAGTGCCTGAAAAGATTGAAAAGATCAACTTTACTGCGGCCCGGTCAGCCAAATGCTTCTATAATCCCAGCAGTAAAACCATGGCAACAGGATTTCAGTCGAAAAAAAATAAAGTGGCTTTTTTAGACACTTACCGGTTTCCACGAGTGTTCCACCGGCGTGGAGGTGAATCGCACAGATTTCACATGGGTAGTTAATGCATCTCACTCTCATCGAATAATCACTCTTGCAGATTACGTCATATCACGCGTGATAACGATTCACTCCCCTTTGTGGTTCATTATCAGAATCTCTTTATCTTCCCACAGTGCCTCATCGATTTTGCGCTCTGAAATTATATATATCTTTGAGAAAATGGTAACAGGAGGTGTTTAGCCAACGTCATGCAACCATTAGCTTTACTATCGCAGCAAAATATCCCACTATTATATTTAATATTATTTATTGTTGTTAATATTTAAATATCTATTTATTATTACCACTATTTATTATTACCATTTATTATTTATTATTACCACTATTTATATATTTCTCGCTGTGCTCAGACGGTCTAAGAGATAGCCACGGACTAGCTCGATTCTAAGAGACAATCGGTTATTTTTCACTCGACGCTTTTGATTTCTCTAGATTAGTTCTTCTATAAACAGAGCTTAATGGCAACACTTATTCCGCTCAAATAAAAAGCCGTGTGAGACACTATTTCCAGTACTTTTTGGCGTTTGTGGGAAACGATAAGACATCTTAATCTATCTTGAGGAGCTGCACTTCCGTACCTTTTAGAAATCATTACCGCCACACTAATTTCAGCGATTCCTACCTCTGCTCCTTTTCTGTTCATGCTTTTTTGAAATTTCGTGGCATGTTTCTTACATGCGCTCTTTTTATGTTCGGGAGGGGAGAAAGGATAGTGAACCAGTACGTTGTTATTGTTTAGTTTTCAGCACCACTGTGTCATAAGCTCCTTCGTGTAGGTTAACTCGAACGTTCTAAAATGGAAGCCTATTTACTATCAATTCTCTACGATAAATTTTATGTGCGCCGGCTTCTCATTACTCTGATGAATGACTGGTTCATTTTAATGACTGAATAAATGATTACTCCGAATGGATGATTAAGCTGAATGAACAGGTAGGGTAGATAAAATTTTCCCGAAAAAACACTGAAAAACTGGCTATCACTCCTGAGCGTTCAAATAAACCCATGCGAACTTGGCCACTTCATCAAGTGGTAGCTTATCTTAAGTCCATACTGGTTCACTAACTCTTCCCTTCCCTTCTCAAATGAAAAAAAGGCGTGTGAGAAACATGTTTCCAACAGTCAACACTGTGTGCGGTGGAAGAGAGATGAAGGAGAAATGTCTGAACTTGGTGTGGAAATAGCTATTTCCAATGACTATTTTCTTATCGGGATAGGTTTGATGAAATATTACATCCGAAACAATGATTCCTGAGGGAAAACGGTCCTACGTTTTGCTTTTCGTTCGCAAAAAAAAAATGAGCACATCTATGAATTATTGTCAAAAAGGGACCATGTTAGCGAAATTGATAGCACTGATTGAAGTATTACCGGGAGCACTGCAGTGCACCAGTTTGCTCGTAGGCGATCATGTTTTATCATCTATATGAGAGCTCAGCTGCACAGTCTACTCTGACGAAAGAGTTCGTTTGGTCAACACACAGGGTTAGCAGTTGAGATGATATTGGCTAACGCTGCGAATTATTCTGCTTCAGAGTTGATGATTCGGTACATTGTCCACAGCTGTTCGTCCTTACGTTGTGAAATTCCGTTCTCTTTCCCATTCTAGTTGGATTTTCTTCTGTAGAACAGCACTCAAATAAACAATTTTCGGTTTCAGTTATTATTCGAGCGGTGCCTTACCGAAAATGTTTAGACGAAACTCGAATGAAAACGGAAAAGATGATCCACAACGACGGCGAAAGACTTTGCAGAGCCGTCTCGAGTTATTGACTCTGAGGAAGATTAAGACGCCGAAATGTTGGCCGAGTAAAGTTGTTTATGAACCTTGTGGTAACAGCTAACTTTTATAAAGAAGCTAATGTGAATATTGATTACACCTGTTTAATAAGATGATTGTCTTCACGCAGAAAAGAACGAACCGTTGCCAAATATACTAAATTGGAACTCAATCTGTGAAGTATTTTCAGTGATTCAATTTGTACTTCGATATCTAATTCAGAGTTTATTTCTCAATTACGGTGGTTCACATTTCACAGGTATGCAGTTTTTAGGTGAAAGATGCGTTATTGAGGAAGTTTCGAACGGTGGACATGCGATATTTCCAAACTATTGACGATGATCTTACTCAAAGATTAGTTTTGATGGATGATCCTGAAACAAATGCCGATGATATCTCTGCTTTAAACGCAAAGGTTTGCCTAATTTTCATTTGAGAATACCTCTTATTTCATTTCATATATTTCTACCGCCGTATTTCAGATCAGAAAGGGTACTACCGCTTTTGTCGTTTTGAGAGCTGAACATGATCTTTACGTACTCAACTGTGGCACTTCCCTGTAAGTTTTTTTTTTCGTTGCAGCTGCGGCCGTTCTTTCGACAAACAGTGTTATTCGTCGATTTATTGCAAACAATTCAGCGGTTTGGCGTTCCGAGGAGATCGTTCTGTGGTCCGTTTAAATACCCGTGTTCATGACAACGACGATCCTGAGGAATGTGAACGTCTCAGAAATTTGAATGTTAATCCACTTGTGCGTATAAAGAACACTGCTTGATCCTTATATTTGAGTCTTCATAAATCATTCGCGATTAAAGCCTAGAGGAAGGATTCAATGCTCAACGAATTTCTTAGTGGGAGAAGACCCTGGGCTATTTCTTCATGTGATGAGGAAAAACAGAAGTTGTAGAGGTGCTCGCTCGAATCACTCTAAGACCAGTGAGGCGACAGGTGATACTCATAAAGTGACTTATTGAGCTCTCCTGGAGTAAATATGAGCATCAGTTGTTGAATCCGCCCCGTATAGTTTCTTTTTTGCTTCCCTAATTATATGAGCATTTGTTTAGTTTATGATGTAGGCTAAGATCCACATTTGTGGAAACAAACCTGGGGATGGGCGTGAGTGTGTTAATTTGTATTAGACAGTTCTTAGGTATTGAATAGGTTTCTAATTTTTCTCCAAATAGGTTGTCCACCGCCCGACCCGTGCTCTTGGAGATTACTTTCGTCGTGACCTTTTTGAAGAAAACAAGGAGTTGAAGAAAACAACAAGGAAACATGATGTCGCCTATTGTAGAGTTAGTTCATTTCACAATCGTTCGCTCGTAGCTTACACCGCTTCTTTCCATTTTTTTCCCGTTGTATTTAGTTGTACGTCCTTAACCGGAAATTTCAATAGAACTCCACCTCTTTTCGATATTATTTGAGCAACTTGTCATGTGGTTTTTTTCTTCCTTTACCTACCACGAACAACCTTCCTTTACCTTCATGCTTTCTTCCTTTACATTACTGATACAAATTGTTTTGAACATTTCAATAGATCCTTTCACTATTAATTGAGCCAAGTAAGGGCTCTTGTACAGCCCTATACACGTGTTTCGTCCTTACAGACTCGTCAGCCGGGCAGAACCCGTCGTCTTTCGAGCTTTTTATGTCAGTTCTCTCCGGAGTCTTACACTCCTTATAGAGAGTCATCGAAGACGAACGCTATACACTCTATGTCAGGTGAAATCTTCACCTAACAATAATGTTGCGCACTCGATTGCTCTTTGGCTGGTACTTTTATCATAATAATACCTTTATCTCGAGTGCTTTGTTTAGACCACGCTCTATAAAGACTGTAAGTCTTCGGAGAGAACTGACAATAAAAAGATCGAAAGACGATGGGTTCTGCCCGGCTGACGAGTCTGTAAGGACGAAACACGTGTATCGGGCTGTACAAGAGCCCTTATCAGACCACATGACAAGTTGGCTGAAATAATAATGAAAGGATCTATTGAAATTTGAGCGAGGTCTAAACAAAGCACTCGAAATAAGGATATAATTAGAACTCCATCTCTCATTCTTATGTCGACCATGAACAAACGATTGTGATCATAATTTTTCCGGTTCTTATGGAGCGTTAAAGTCAAGTTGTGGCATAAAATGTTGATTAAATCTGGCAATAAAGATGTTATAGGACTGGTTGTTTAGCAATGATCAATAGCGGCTAGGGAGCGCTTGTGTCGCAGTGTTAGAGGTGCTCTGTGATACACACCTTGTTTCTCAAGCAATGGTTGATGGTTCAGCCCACGTTCAATGCTCACTAACGCTTCCATCCTTCCGGCTAGGCGAATTGATGGCAAACTCTCTTGGTAGTATAGCACCACTGACTTGATGCATCTGTAGGCCATAACGAGTCATTGTAGAAGTCACATATGGAGTCAGTAACCTCAGGTGATGCCCAGGTTAAGTTGAAAGCATGGCTCATCTTCCAAAGATCTGGATGCTGAGAGGTTATTCCTTTTTGTCCTCTAGAATTTTTGAATAATCTTTATCAAATTATTGCTTTATAGTGAAGACATCGATTACAGCTTCATCTTCATGCCACTGTTACTAAAGTTGAGATGAACTTCGACATTTCCATACGCCAGCTTTCGCTGTTGTAAGATTACCTTCAGAGTATGAATCACCATGAACAAAAATTTCTTTACGAGATGGGAGACTTCGTGCGCTTTGCAAAGCCAGTGCTTGATCTTATGAACAATGCGGCGAAGTAGTGTTTAGAGTTTCTGGAAACTTTAGAATAATTTGCTTTCCACTTTTGATTGAGTTTCAGGTATCATGACCAACTAAGCTCAGTATGACGCTATATTGAAAGCCGTTATGCTCAGTATATATCCAGTGACCTAACTTTTTCATCAATAAAGTTTTAACGAGGGAATGAGCACTTATTTGACCTGTTGTGAAGTCTCCCGTTCGTCTTGGAACAGTTTCGAAACTAGAACAGTCAAAGAATTACGGCGTGAAGTAAATCCGAAAGAGCGCTGGATACGAACGAAACTTGGAACTTGAGGTATTCGAACCCGCGATTATGCTTTCCGAAAATTTATTGAGTTTTCCGCTAAACTACTGAGGCCCTCGCTGTATCTTTCTCTCAGCTGTGTTTCAGACTTACGATGGCTCTCAGCAATCACCTCTCAACGGGAGTCACATAGAGAGCATAAATAGGCATATACGCTAGTCAACCTGAAGCTGTTGTTGATATCGCAGTCTTCAACTTTACTGCTTAATTGTGTTTTTAATGACAACTCAACATAAGAATCAGGCAGTAGATAAACATAACCCTCTTAAAGATCAGCTTTGATGGGCAGGCGGCGTCGCGCCGTCACATGCGCGACACTCGAAAAGGGCGGCATCTCCTTGTCATTGCAGGGATGTCGTACTGTGTGCGCCTGCTTTCCTGCGGAGGCCTTCTTTCTCACGCCGCCATTGCAGTAGCTGAGTGAGACCGTGAGAAAATTAAGAGAGAAAAAAGGCATAGAAGAGTAAGCTTTGGGTATGGACAACAGTTCCTAGGAAACCAGAGGCTGGAACTCAAAGAAAATGCCAAGGTCATGCGAATACATTACAAAATAAAGCTTGTTTGGCAATAATGTCTTTACCAATTACAATACAATACTCTCTTTCATCGTGAGAGATTCTCCAATATCTGGCCTTCACAGTGACTTGCGGCAACCTACCGTTGTACAGTCATCGCTGCTCTTTCCCCAAACAAGTCTAGTACCAATTTATACCTCGGAGGATCGACGGCCCGGTGAGCCATGAGCGCGAGATCGAACCACTGACCTTGTATGCGACGCAGAGCACCTCCTAACCACTGTGCCACATACGCTGCTCTTATTGAAAAGTGGGTAAATGGGCGTCATCATCGCTCAAAACACATTTATGAAAGTTTATTCATTGGCTTGCTATCTTTTTGTAGCGATGAAATTTCCCCAATAAGAGTTCAGTTGTATGAAATACTAAGGAATTCGCTGTAAAGTTGAAATAACGCACTTCGAAAGCAAAATGTTATTTTTTTTCCATCAGCTAAATGTAGTATCAAAGTTGAAACGGGAACCAAGCTTGGTTTGAAAATTGGCTTTCCTCGAGCTATCGAATAATTTCGAGAACATTGGCAAAAAAAAGAATATTCAGTAAATCACTTGGAAAAGTGCTTCCTTCCATAGCGCTGTAATTTTCTCTTCGAAACATAAGAAATATATATGTAATATTGAACATATCCACGTGATGTCCTTTCAGAACCTGCGTTAGCCTCCTCGCATTCATCGTCCCAAAGGTTTTCAGATACGTTAGCCCACAGCTCTGCGTTTCAGTGCAGAGATGTCATGCTGTCTGCGTTTGTATTCCCACGAGATGCGCCGCTTTCTCATGAGGTGCGACGCCGCTATTACAGTAGCTGAGTGAGATTTGACGTCGAGCGACACGGTACCAAACGTACCGTTTGGTCCTTAGAGAATGAAGAATGGAAAAATGTTATTAACTTCCAATCCATCCTTCTTTCGCCCCGCTTATGACCAGATATTGTAAACGTTAGGTTTGTTGCCTATTGTGAGTGGGGTGTGTGTGGTGTGGCGTAAGGATCACTCGATTGTCTTAATCATTCCTGTCACGCGGGTCTTCTACTATTTATTGGATGACGAACAGTGTTGATCCTGAGGCAAACGAATAATATTCATCGCCGTAACGAACAACCCATAACAGATAACATTTACAACATAAGTGCAATTGAGGAAGCAACAATCACGACATGTAACGCAATTTTAACAGTTCGTGATGATGGATCGGATGTGAGCCTAAGTGTAAGATGTCCCCGAATCCCAGATCTCCAGATGACTGAGAGGAATTACACATTCTATGGAGCAGTAACTATGCGCATAGGCATTATACTACGGCGTGAACTACAATACGCTATGGCCATGATAATCTAGAGCCTAGAGAGGTCGAAGTTGCAGCCGAGCTCCAAGTAGCGTCTGTAGACGAGTAGAACTGCCGTGGGTGTGACTCTTTCTCAAAATCCTGTTCCGGTTTGAACTGTAAGTAGCTGTTTAGCAAACACTGCCCAAACTCTGTGGGAAACATCTCTTGGTTGCCACTTGATTGGCAAGAGTCTTTGGGTTGCGCGGACACCGGCCGGCAGGTTTTTGAAGCATAAACTGGCTGTTGATGCGCGAATGTATCGGCCCAGTTGGTGTGAGAAGCACGACCCGGGTTATATGACTCACTGTGCAACGAACAGCCATAGTGATTATCCGTAAGTAGATACATTGATAGTCAACAGCATAAGAGATAAGAAAAAATAGCAGTTATTTCGCTCAATAACTGCTACTGAATTCTGATGTCTGTTATCAGAAGGCATGTATGTTTGTCTGCTATTAAAATAGAGAACAGACCGTCTGGGACTATTTGATTCAAGTCATTTGAACAGGCTTGCTCTATGCGCAATTTGTCTCAACTTTATTTCATTGTAATCTGCCTATGATCTGCCTTTCATTGACGCGCCTTCACACAATTTCTCAGTGGAAAAAGCTAACGATGTAATAGAAGAGGTACAGAAAATTCAAGCGGCAAGTGAAATTGGTGCAGAGAATGTGCATTGAAATCACTTACATCGTCCTGTCTATTCGGCAGATTCATTAAAGTGAATACATATTGTCGCGGTGTCTTATGTAATTTAGACTGGGGATTCAGAGAATTTAACCGCATTGCTAGAAAGATTCTTTAGATAAGCTTACATGAAATGATTCGTTAGCCATTCTGCATCCAACACTTAGAGTGATGGTGTCGTATTCCCCATAACATGAATAAAGCGAATGTTTGTTCACTGCCACTATCTCGGTCCCATATGGTGCATCGTGCAATTGTTTATTCAAATGATGTTATTAAGAAATGCCTGACATCTTCCAACATTTGTGCTTATTGATATCGATGATAAAATTTTCCCGTCTCTCTTGTTGTTTTTTTGGAATCATGATCTCGCAAATTACCTGTCAGTCGATATTATCCCTAGATTATAATTTGAGTAACTTCCTGAACATTTCGATATATGTGGTAATTATTATTTGAGCCAACATGTCATATGGTCTGTTATGGGCGCTTGCACAGCCCGATACACGGTCTTCGGCTTCAGCAGCCTTCTCGTCGGGCAGGCCCTAGCCAATCCTCTCAGGGAGAACCCAAGTCCTACATCGACTGGGCAACGACGTACAATTCGCACTGACGGTAAAATATTTCAAAATACCAGCCAAGAGCAATGGAGTGTACAAGGCTGCCGATCTAGTGATTCTTTTCACTTGACGTCACGTGTAAATTGTACGTCGTCACCTGCTCTATGTAGAGGATTGAGTTCCCCCTAGAGAATTGGTTAAGGACGAAAGGCGTGTCCGACCGACCAGGATGCAAAAGCCGAAGCACATTTTGGACTTCACAAGTGCTCATACCAGACCGCATGACATGTTAGCTCTAATAGTAATTGTCAGTTATAATGAAATTTGAGCGTCGTGTTAAGAAAACACCGTAAACGAGCAAAACAATATTCTTGGATATAGTCCGTTCCTTGTGAATAGGTCATCACTGATGAATTAGTGTACTAAAAATGCTGCAAGTCTCAATTACTTGCGACAGCTACATTTTTGGTGGCGAAGTTCATGTCATTTCCACGTTAATCTACCTCCTACAATATCTTGAAGGTAATCGTGGAGTGCAGCAGTAAAATCTAGCGCGAATTTTTTCAGCCGGTCTGTCAAAAAGTAAATCGGTTTTTTTTTCTTCGTTTGGAACCGATAATTGTGGCGGAGCTCTCCGGATAGCCTGTGCTCACCTCTTCACTGAAACATAAAATCTCTCGTGTCAGCATCGTAATGCTCTTCGCGTTACTCTAGTCAACAAAATCGGTTAAACCGCTGCGCCTTGTGATAGAGCAGTATGGATGTCCACTTCTGGCTCTCGAGTTACCGTATCATCAGCGCGGCATCAAAGTGAGCGGTATCATATGTGATACCGTTGATTGAGTTTGTTTACCACTTAACTTATTCACGATGTTGACCTTTTTCTCATTAGCTGGTCGTCTATAACGAGACTGTTTTCAGACTTCACGATTTCACTTACTTACGAAGGCTCTCCATATGATTATCTCAGATTTTAACCCATATTTCCAAAATGTTATATAGGCTGAGCGTGAAATTTCTATGGAGACTGTGAAGCGAGTTTTTTAAATACTGATTACGGCGCCTTCCGTTACACGGCACACATGAGGAAACGACCACATACACTGGACAAGAATTTTCCATAAGAGTGTCAATAATCATTTGAAAGCTTGAATCTCTGACTAGTGCATACATGGTCGTTCCTTAAAAAGTCTTTATAGCGCCCTAGCGGTCGAAATAAAATTGTGTTCTACACCGGCACTGGCTGTGTGCTTTTACTAGTACTTCGCTCAAAGATGACGTAAAGCATACGAAAGAATGGAGGAAATCCTGTAGTATCAGAGTTACACGTTTTATGTGGAGTTTCTTCTTGTGCAAGGAAAAAATCCCAAATTATGATCTGGCAATGTATTTTGGGCCTTTTATGACGTGTGTTATGGGCACTTCTGCAGTGCAAGACAGGCAAGACAGGTGTTTCGGCCTCACAGTCTCGTCAATTTCACGGTACCTTACTGTTCAGTCACTTTTTCGGAGATCTATCGCTATATATAGTAGTTGACGACAAACTTTTTATTCTCGATGTAGGGTGAAACATTCACTTGGCGTCCCTACAAATTGTCGAGTGTGATTGGTTATTGAATGCTTGCGTACTGATTGTTACATGGACATATAACATACATTGCAATAGACTATTTTGAGACCTACTTCGAGAAAAGTTTAATCTGACAATGTAGGGATCCTAGTTTCCTGAAATTCTCAACATTTGGGGTGATGAAGTCGATAAAGGCTGTTTCGCCCTTCATTTGGTTTCTGAAGCGGTTTCACCCGGCATATTGTTGAGTATGGTGATTGAAGAGAGTTTTGTAACCTAGCCCTTCTTATTTTTCTGGCCTTGGTAATGTAACTTACAACCGTACGCTACTGCAGGAACTTTGGTTCTGTGGACGTAGGTAATGACATTTGTGTTGCATTTCTTCGATTTTTCACGGGTACTCCGTAATTGTTTCACACAAATTTAAGAAGTTTTGAAATAAATCAGTTTGATAGCAGACAACCATGCTTTCAGAGCATACTTCCTTCAGAGTAGTTTTGACTTGAGAAGTTGCTACGGAATACCACAGCAGTCTAATCACTGGCGAATTCTAAAGGATCAAAGCTCTTGGGAGCACGTGTACCAAAAGTGCTGCACGGGCCTTTTCGTGATTCCTTGCCAAACGCCGGTTTTTTGCAAAATCCTTTGGAGTGATTCGATAGCTCAAAAGGTTGCGGTTCTCCTTCTATAATTGAGTTTTGAAAGCTTTTTTCTGGTGATCTATAAAAGCGAGGACAAAATTGTGTTTCTCCAGAGTGTGTAATGTATTTTGCACTTGTGTTTGCTTAGCTTTTTCACCAAAGAACATTTTTTTCACTGAACTTTTGATAGTCATTCAATAGCTCGAGAAACGACAATTTTGATTGTGAACTCGATTTTTCGACCAAGCTTTTTACTGAACTGTAGTAAGGAAGACGGAAAATTACGTCGCCCTCAGAGTACTTTATATCCTCCGCTATCGTTTTTGCCTGACTTTTCAATAATTTCATTAGCCATTCAATAATCTGAAAAGTGGCGATTCTAGCAATTCATTTGTTTTTGAAATAATCTTCTAATGCGTTGTGGCAATCTAAAAATTGTTGCGATTCTTTCCGCCGCTTATAATGGAACATTTGAAAAACCGACGTCATTTCCTGGAGAAGAAATTTTCATAAGAGTGTTAGTAACAATTCGAAAGCTGAGACTTAATTCTACAGCCTCACTTCGCCGGTTTTCGATGCAGCTTTTTTTTACGTTACTACAGAAGCAAATCTCTTGCGTTGCAGGGGTGCATATTACTCGTCGGGCGGAGCTCTTTCTCTGGACTGTTGGTAGTCATACGATAGTGTGATCGTTACTTACTACAGGGCCGTGTTTATATTCTGAAAAAACCGTTTTTCAGCGAGTAAAATAACTCGAATTCTTATCTGCCATCAAGGAGATCTTTGGCTAGTTCACGTGCAGCTGGCTAAGGCAGTCACGTGCGCTAGCGTGATTTCGTAATACCGGTGCAAAGTCTATCTTGTCGCTCTAGCGCGCGAAGCTGCCTCAGCTTGCCGCAGTGATTGGCCAAAGTCCCCCTTCATGGCAGACGGGAATTCGAGTTATTTTCCCTGCTGCATTTAGGAGAAACAGTCTTTTCAGCATATAAACACAGCGCTGGAGTCACAATACACTATCGTATGAACCGGCATTCCAAAAAAAGCTCTGTTTGGCAAGAAATATGGGCATCTGAAACATAGAATTATGTGGATTTTACATCATTATAATAAAGTGTTTTGAAAACTGGCGACGTGGGGTTGTAGACTGAAGTATCAACTTTCGAATAGTTGCTAACACTCTTATGAAGAGCTCCTCTCCAGCGAATGAGGGGTGATTTTCATTTGTCCCCTTATAACCGCAAAGTACCCTTTACAGTTTTCTTTAGAGACTTCGGAATTGTGGAAATGCTTGTGGTGAATTTATTGTCGTGAAGAGCGCACCTTCATTAATTCCATGGTCGAATTGGAGATGACTTAGTATCCCAAGCTACAATTGCACTATGTGTTCGTTACCTCTTTCGTAACGTCAATCAGTCTTCGAAACGTTTGCACTAGGTAAATTCGCTCGTGAAGTCGTAGAAATAAATTTTTCTTAGTTTTTGGCAAAATTTGAATCCATTTCTTCCATGATTCATGAAAGCACATTTTACACTCACTTTCAGCCAAAAAGAGCAGAAATTAGTAAAATGGGCTTTTCAATAATATGCAGTTGTGCAGCACTTGAAAAAGAAAACTATTGCTACCAGAACAATAAAACCGCAAATCCAACTTCATTATGAAAGCCCCACTTGTTAACAATATTTTTGAGGGATATTTAGCGTTTCTGACTGAATGTATTGATCAGTTAGAGTTTCACTAAGGATCCTTTGTTTGGGAGATCGACTTTCTATTAAACACAGCATCAGGGTTGATTATTGATTTGAGCATGGAAACTTAGCTGTTAAGTTGGCGTGAGGTTAGTAGACGACGTTGTTGTCATTGTTGGTTGTTGTTATTAGATAGCTAGCTGTACGGATACCTGGCTGACGTTTCGGCTACACTGCCTTTTACAGAGCCTGGACGTACACTGTTATCAATATATGTATGAGTTGGTAACTAGATCGATACCTTAGCATCGTCTTCTCTATCAAGTCAGATGATTAAGCGCATGTAAGCTGCCAGGTCTCGTGTTACAGTGTAGTACTCATCTTTACGACTTACTTTTGGGTTTTTAGCGTTTATCCGAAACGCTTCGAGAGTTTTGCGTGTTGATGTTTTGGATTCCTGAGCTAGGGTTGTGATAGTTACATCAAATTCATAATTGTTGTGCTTTTGCGCCCTGTGTAAACCTGAGGTTTACTTCTATCTGTACTAGTTTTCCCATCTAAGTGTTCTTTTATGCGCAGATGAAGTGCTATACCCGTTTCGCCAATGTATTCCTCCCCGCTTGCATTACATGTTATTGAGTATGTTCTGCCGGAACTCATGAAATTAGTATATTCATGTTATTTGGTTCACGGTACCATTTTATAATATAGCCACTTTCTAAGAGTTTCACATGGGTGTTTAAAAATCATGGCCAATCCCCTTTTGGACTTTCTCGCGTGAATTCAATAAACTCTGACTGCTCATTTAAGACCTCGAAACATTTGTGCATTTCCTCTTGTGTGAACAGAAGACGAAACAGTCGTCTATGTGTCGGCGGTAGAGTGAGGGCGCACGATTGAGAAGTGGAGCTCCAACTTTATATGTGAAGACGATAGCTAGGCTTGATGCTAGACGCTGACCCATGGCTAACCTCGTTATTTGTGAAAAAGATTTTTCTGACCACCCAAAGATTGAGCAGCCAAGACACTGTTTCAAGAGGTTTCACCTGTTGAATAGACATGCTAAACATACTGATTTTTTGTTCATTTTCCATGAGCAAAACAACAATGGCCTGTATTGGAGAGTCTTTGATATGTTGGTATAAAGTGAAGTGACATCAAACGACGCTATTCAATGTGAGCTGTTTAGCTGCGCACATCGTAGGTGGTCCTAGGAAGATTTTTGTATTGGGTAAATGGGTTGGGATAAACTTAAGAAGCTGATTTAGAATGAGATTCAAAACAAGGATATTCTACCTGTTGGTCCCCCTATACAGCTGATAATAGGTCTAACCTTGAATTTGATGGGTCGCTTGATACAAGGTCATCAGTTGAAGTTAATCCGTGAGTTTTGATGAGTAAATATAAAGCAGGGTAAACAGGACAGTTGTTTTGAAGTCGAGTGATGAGTGAATTCTCTAGATCCGCAGCCTTTGCCACATTGACCCATTCCTTTTCAAATTTTCAGTGATGTTTGTTGGACTCCTTTCCAGGGGATGGTCGGTAGATAGGAACATCCTGAAGATGTTTTTCTGTTATTTCAATATCCTACCGACCAGGTATGACTACGAACTCCTCACCTTTATCACTAACGGATAGTGGAATGTATTTGGATCTTATAAGCTCCCTAAGAAATTCTCACCTATTTTTGTTTTTGGATGAGGCTGCAGCTTGATTTTCTATGCCGAAAGTGATTAAGTATTTGGAAGATCTCTTCCGAAAACGAGCGAAAAGTTGCATCATTTTCGCAGTTTGGTTGTTCTTGTTTGGAGAAAGCTCCCGGGGAGGGAATTAGTGATAGTGCCCCTCTTTTTGTTCAAAACCTGACATTTCGAGCCTAGCCTTATAGCAAAGTTGATTTTGTAGCTCATGCAAACTGTGCGTGATGTTGCGCAAGGCAGATCTGGTAATAGGTTAATTGGGTGCAAAACTTGGACTTAAGTTATGTACTGAACGCGCACTGTCTGGGAACGTTATCCCTCCTAGCACAGTAACTCTTGATGAGTCTGGCACGCTATGGTTTTCAAGATTATCTCCACTGTAACGAAAACCGATGTTTGTAGGTTTTGGTCATATTTGTTGGCACTTTGAATCTCCAAACTCTAGCCACGAATTGTTCTTGATGTTGCACCTGATCTCATTAAATTAAAAGAAAGATCCACTTTCATTCTCCTCCAAAGGTTCTTCTCCGAACACTGAGCACTGTGACGATCTTTGGACACACATTTGTTAAGGCTAGAAAACATTCCGTTCTGCATGCATCGCAATGACATGCGGAGTAGTTGTGTCTCTGTGCTCAGTATTTTGAAGTATTTTGGTATGCCGCAAAAATGTAATTTTCTGAATTCGATAAGATCAGAAATGAACTAGTGTTCTGAAAAGGGGCGGAGAAACTAAATCTTTTGTCGCATCAGGGTGATCTTCTGCCTTAATGATAGTACGTCCTCCACACAAGAGGTTCTGCACAAGAGGAAATGGACAACTGTTTCGAGATCTCGAATGGGGAGTCAGAGTTTATCAAATTCACTCGAGAGAGTCCAAAAAGGGATTGGCCACCATTTTTAACACCAAAGTAATCTTTTAGAACGTGGCTATATTACAAGATGCTACTTCAAGCAAAGCAGCAAAAATATACTAGTTCACCCCTCTCCTCTCCATCCATCACACATGAGAAAAGTGCTCATCAAAACATGTGCCGTACGGCTAGTAATGTGTAAACAGGAGAAGATGAGAGGAAAGAATTGCCAGACTTCGCACGGAAAATATCTATAACAACGGCTACGACTACGGTGTACCAGCCAGTCAGGCCACTTCAATTAGTAGAGTCATACCCCAAAACGTAAACAAAAAC
This sequence comes from Parelaphostrongylus tenuis, assembly GCA_019055375.1. Classification (NCBI taxonomy): domain Eukaryota; kingdom Metazoa; phylum Nematoda; class Chromadorea; order Rhabditida; family Metastrongylidae; genus Parelaphostrongylus; species Parelaphostrongylus tenuis. The sequence goes on from JAHQIW010003091.1 coordinate 19,274, forward strand.
AAAACTTCTAATAAGAACGCTTTTAGGTTACCTTTTATATTAAACAAAGTTAATTTCGCTATAAAGAGGTGCTTAAAAAGAAGCGGTCTTGAAAGTTCGGAAACAGTAATCAAACTCCCACCCCCAACCTTGCGCCGTCAACTAGTCCGCAACCGCCTTTATGATCGATTGTGTCACTCAGAAGCCTGTAAAACCTGCTCCAACGGTAGGGAGGGAGATCGTATGAGTTCCGGTACAAAAAATTCAATAACATGCAAGGCATATGGTGAGGAATATATCAGCGAAAGGGGTAGACCACTTCATTTGCTTATAAAAGAACATCTAGATGGAAATTTTGAGAAATAATAAACTTTTCAGAGTGAATTCAATGGTCACGTAAGTAACCGACGAGAGGAAATAACGGTGATCTTCGTGCATTTGGGACATGGAAACGATTTTACGGACACTTTGAATTCTTCCTGCGTGGACACTTCTCAGGAAAATACCCTACCACCTATTAACCTCGGACCAATTGATCCCTATGTTGATTTGAAAACCATTAGCCCTCATATCAGAAGTGAACTTGAAGAATTACTAAATTATTGAGCTAAGGGTAGATGTATTGTTTGATTTCTATTATGCATGTACAAATGGAAACACTTGTTATCCATAGTTGAATCGAATAATCGTTGTCGTGTTCGTTATCTTCATCAATATAGTGTTGTAAATAATGTAAAGTAGAACGTTTCAACAAGTCAAGTGTATATTGTGTAATGAATCTAAGTATAAGGTTTCGATAGAAAGAGTTATGATATATAGTTACGTGACAGATACTCTGTGTGAAAGCACATTCAAAAACATCGAAATTTGTCATTTTGGGAGACTACGTTAGAGACTATTAGCTATGCAACAAATACAGTTTATGAGAGCCTACAAAAAATCCCGTAGGATTTTATATGCATGCGTAGCAAACTATAAACAGGATTTTTGTTATTTAATAAGGATGTTTCCTTGAAGCGCATGTGACGCAGTGGTTAGAGGTGCTCTGCGTCGCACACAAGGTCGATGGTTCAATCTCGCTCATGGCTCACTAAGCCATTCATTTCTCCGAGGTCGTGAAATTGTTAGCTGACGGATCTCAGAGTTGCCTGGGAGGATAGGCAGCACTGATCTCATACAGCGGGAGGCCACCGCGAGTCATTGGAAAGGTCGGATATGCATTAAATCGCCTCAAACGAAGCTAAAAATCAAAAGCCAGTGCATGGCGCATCCCTCAGGATTGGTCAGCGCGGAGGGCTTTAGTCTTTATCCTTTAGTAAGAATTTTTTCGAATTCTATGGTTCCTGTAATATTCCGATAATTCCCGATTTCCTCAAAATTCGCATGCTTTTGGTGCCAGTAAGACGTTTATTTGTAAATAAAAAGCCGTTTCTATCAGTTGTTTAGCGTTGTTCTAAGCAATTAGTTGTGAAATAATGTAGTAGGTATTACCTCAATTGTGCTGACTTGTAAAAAAGAGAAATGGTACGAGTATATAGGCTGTGATAAATTTTACTATGCAGAACGCTCAAAAATTATAGTAGTGACCGAATCTAGAAAGCGATGAATAGTCCGTGAGCAAAGATATTGTGCAGTGCATGCATGCCATTTCATCGTTGACTCTCGCTGTAGCCATGTCTGGTTCGTTTCCGTTATCGAGCAGTGACTCCTAAAGCAGCCTCTTTTAATGGACGAATACTTCAGACTCGACTACCAGTACTTATTTATAAGCCCAAATCTCGGCAATTTCAAACATTTTTTTGGTTCATAGAAAAGCTTTCTACAGCGTCATAGCACTGAGAATAAAAGTTTGTTTCACAGGCATCGCGCATCATCGCGCTCATATTTTCTGGACTGGTGCAAATTTATGAATGTGAGCTCTGCCAAGATTTATTCCGATTGCATACTAGAGGTCACATCATGGAAGCTTTTTCGAAAGTTTTACATTGCAGGATGTACCCTTTTGATTTCAGTCTAACAATGTCGGCAAGAAATGAACAATGGGAAAGAGAAATGTGTTGCCTACCCATTGATGTGGCTTTCGTATTGGAAAGTGGGAATTTTCAGGGCACGTTGCATTTTTCTTACTATGAAGGACCTCTAAAGAAAGCATCTCATTAGCATATCTTTTTTTCTGATACAAATTTTCTCTGACATTTCAGATTTAGCATATAAACGAAATTGAACCTGCCGAGGATTTCGTGCGAGAAGTTCATTACTCAAAGTGTAAAAAGTTACCTTTTTCTGTTGTTAGGGAGGTTCTAAAAAATCATCTTGCAAAAAACTCATAGCCCTTGGAATTGTCACATTTCAAGCTATTGAATGACTTCTAATATCTCGCTGAAAAGCCAAGCATAAAGATAGCCGAACATAGAAAGGACTGCGAAGACGAGATTCAATTTTCGTTCGTTGCTACCAGAGCTCAGTTAGAGCTTTATTCAGGGAGTAATTTATAAAATTATGTTAACACTTAGAATCGCCATTTGTTAAGCAGTTGAACGACAGTTAAAACTTCAGTAAAAAGTCTTTATGTGGTAGAAAAGTCAAGCAAACACGATTGTTAAATACACTTTTAAAATTTGCAATTTTCACTTTGTTGCTGCGGCTCAATAAAAAAGCGTCTTAAGAAATCAGGCGTATTATTGAAACCGAAATTTTTCAGCCATCGAATGACTAGTAATGATGTAGTGAAAAATTTGTACTCGAAGAAAAACCATGAAGCGCGTGTACCAATCAAGGTGCACGTGGTCGCGACAGGGTTAATAGACTAATCAATGCCCAGAGTTTCACCTTTCAAGAGGCTTTTGTAAGATCTGTAAAATTAGATGGCCTTCAAGAAGTCGTTCTACTAATTCTAGGACTCGCCATAATTGCAAGAATTTTTTTGCTTCTTTAAGCAACTTATTTGCGTATACGTCTGTCAACAGAAGGTAGCGACATCTTGTGTTGAAGACCTGGAAACACACTATCAGAGCAATCTTGGGACAGAACCATTGAATTTTAGAGTTATCCTGGCAGCACCAGAATACCGAAATCGGCCTCATCAACTTCTATAGGAATTAAGTAGTTCGAGGGCGCTATTCGGCTTGTATTGTCATACTAGATAATCCACTAACAAACGCTAGGATTTATTCTAGGAGTACAAACGGTGCAACGATAGATGGAACAGTGAGGATAACGAATTCGCTTAATAGGGGGAAAAGTTAAGACAGTCTGAGCGATATCTGTCTTACTGCTGCAAATGTCATAGCCATTTTGAAGTATAACTGGATGAAACCTGCCTATGGCTCATGTGAAACGTTAACTCAAATTTGGATTGCGCAACGTCATCAATGATCTTAAAATACCTCGCATCCCTATTTGGACCACAAAGCGATTTTGCACTATATCACAAAGCACACGTAGATTACGGAATGTCGATGTTTACACTGGACTAGCTTGATACCTTTTAAATCTTTAAGGATTCCTTACACTTTCTTGTGCGATATTGTTCTGTCGCCTCATAAGCATTTTTGAGATATGTATGTGGTCTGCCATGCACTTCTACACGGCAGTACGCGTATATCGGCCGTGCCAGCCTTGTCAGTTGTACAGTGCCTATCGTTCGAGCCAGCCCCTCTTTAGGTGGGACTCAACCCTCTTACATAGGGGAGCGCAACGTACTATTCACACGTGTTATAAATGAGGGAAATCACTAAACGAGCAGTGTTGTACACTCGACTGCTCTTGGCTGGTATTTATGATATGTCATACTGCTAGTTTCGAATGTTCCCTTAAAACCCACACCCGAATTTTAGTCTGTCTGATACGTGAAGGAACATATGGAAGAACGGTTTGAGATTACATTATATTTGCATAATATTGTCAATTTTACATCTGATTGATCACCAATTTAATCATTTAGGGTGTGTACCCGTTCGACGTAAGTATTTCAAGACCTTTTCCACTGGATAGAGATTTTCTTCCAAACTTTTGACGTCGATAAGTTGAAAAACGATCAGTTCATTGCTATACTTGTTTTTCTTGAGTTTTCTCAATACGGTGTACCAGCGAGTGAAATCATATTTCACAATACGTCTGCTTTGCCCGCTCGGCTAAAATCTGTCAGAACTTTTTGTTAGACTTTCTATAGATATTTGATAGCACAGATCTTACTCACTTTCAAACGAGGTTCAGATTTGAAGCAGATTTACATAGATCACTGTAAGAACGGAAGACCACTATGCTTTGCGCACTTACCGGTCAACCTGTTTCATGCACTTCATAGCGATTGCGACACGAGTTGATGATAAGATTTTATTTATAAAACGATAAAACAAAGTCTTCAGCAAGATTAATACAGCAAGCCTAAACATTTTTGTAGAAGGGACAAAATTTCCAAATAAAACTTGAAAATCGCTCTTGTTCTTGGCGATGTTGAAATCGCTGACGAAGCGCAATTTAAGAGGCGAGCGATTATGTTATTTATCTGGAAATTTTAATACGCTTTGAAAAACCTCGGAATGCGGAACGTAGTATTCTCCTTTTTGAAGTACTTTATGGAGACTTTTTGAAAATCAATTAATTTCAAAATCATCGTGTTCCAAGCCATCGATTTACTACTAAAGCTGCATCTAGCAAGAAATGCGTTTAGAAGGTGCGATATAAATTTATTCCTGTTGTTGAAGCATGTTAAATAGATATTTCAAATTCCAAATATTTTATTGAAATTGCCGAGACTCAAGCTATCGAGTAGTCATCGAAAGCTCAAGGAAAGATTTGGAAGTGTCTGTCCTGAATATGTCAAATTCTCTCGAATTCGATGTCCGATTTTAGCTAGTTTTTTTGAAGTGGAACATTTTGATTTGAAAGCAGACTTTGTTACAAGGAATACAAAGCAATGTACACATTTTGCCTACTTTAGTTAGCTACGTAAAATTTCAGGCTTCTGAAGGCGATAAAGTCATAAAAAGCAATTTACACCACGGCTTGATTTTTCTTGCGGATGATGTCGAGTGTTTTCATAAAGACAGATTTACAGATCATGTTGCATCAGTGGTGAACATTCGCCAGAAGCATACAGTACATCCTGCATGTGAAGTATATAATCTTATCATCTTATTAATTGGTTAATCAATCGAAACATTTTATGAGCTTCAATCTTTGAAACTGGTTGAATAAAGACAAGACAGATGCAGCAAACATTCAATTTAGTAAGCTGTGGACTACCTCCTTCAAGTAACTCGAATAGAATTTGCTGTCTATCGCCCAATATGGACTCTTTTAGACAGAACACTGTGCAATGAGAGCTGCAAGCGAGTCTTTGTATCTGCCACCCTTGAAATATTCCAGACAATTTGGTACCATTTATAAAAAAACCCTTCAAGAACCAAACGACATCTTACTTGTAGCGCGGCATGACTTCAAATTTTACTCAACTATTCTGACTATGGCCTCACCTTCCGCGATTTTGTATTGACGCAGAGCGCAATGGAAATAGGGGAAATTAATAGGTGAGCTGGGGTTCCAAGCGCACATTACATAAAATAATAGAATTTTATTGACAATTTGTTTCTCCTTCTTACTCGATGTTCTTATAGATTCGATAACTTGAGAAATGCCGATTTTAATATTGTGCTCAATTTTTGGTTCGATTTTCATTTTACGTTTTACTAATGGGGATATATAAAGTTATGCTCTCAAAGTGCGTTGTTTCAACTCAAAAGCGAAATTTTTAGTACCGTATAGTACTAAAAAATAGTACTGTTCATTTTAACAGCCACAAGCTCGACTGCTAGTCTCTGCAGTGTCAAGGGATTTTGTCATCTGACTTGCGGTAATTTATTATTTACGTGGATACTTGTACGGTCCGTCTTCACGAACTGTGCGGCCCCCCTCACATCTTCCATTCGTCTCGTCTTCTTGCGATTGTCGTCCATGGCGATGTTTTCATTCGAGTATAACTACTGGCGAGACTTTATACCGTGATATTACTTGACGGCGATTCCTTTGCAGAGGAGTACAGCCTTAAGGGACCGACTGAACCGAGCGACTGAGCTACTGAAGAGTCCTTGACGACGAAAGAGGCGTCTGTCTAGCACCTGGACCTGACAAACAGCTCAAAGCATGTTATATTATTAACAGCGTACTGTATCGCTAAAATCTGACCATGGGAAAACTTCACCCGCTACGAAAACATAGGACGGTTGGTAAATGAAATTTGATAAACGTGTTTTGAAGAACTAACGCTCATTCATCTCATTTTTTGATGAGAGGAGCGCATCTGTCGCGGTCTTTAGAGATGCTCTGCGTCGCACACAAGATCAATAGTTCAGTCTTGCGCTCGTGGCTCACCAAGCCATCCATGCCACCGGGGTCGGCAAATTGGTCGAAGATGTGTCTGCGATGATAAGCAGCACTGACTCGATTTGGCGATAGGCCATCACGAGTCATTGTAAAGGCCAGACATGCATTCAACCACTTAGAACGAAGCTACAACTTGAAGACGAGTGCATAGCGCATCGTTCAGGATTAATTTAAGTAAATGATATAAAAAGTAATTTTCATAATGCAATAGAACAAGGTCTCTTCGACCATTATGAAAGTCTGAACTCCTAAGGTATGGTAGTGATAAAAAAAAAACCCCGAGAGTGGCCGATGAAGTGCCACTGCATTGCAATCTGCAGCATTATTTTTGAAAGAGAAGCTTTGTTTTATAAGTGTTTTGGCATTTTTCATCAAAAATAGCCATACTGAAGTCTTTTGAGCCTCACTCTATCTGCTACTGATAACAAAATCCCTCTAAGTGATGAATAAGTTCGTATTATTACGAAAGTGCAAACCTGGGATCTTTACGTACTCCAATCACAAGCTCGATAGCGCCGACTTGCCGTGCAAGTGAAGGCGGGATGCAGTCTGCCCCTCAACGGTGGTTCTCAAAATGGTAAGCGATTTACACCTCAAACTCACATTTGTTCGAGCAGTACATGTACCGTCGGCAGTTACAGAAAGAGGACTGGAACACACCACAGTAAATTTTGAAGATCTACGATGGCTGCATGGGAATAACAGCATATATTACTAATTAGCGGTGTAAATAGTAGTCTGATTAAGGATTAATTCCATGATCCTGAAGTATTCCTGAACGTTTTGATGGGGTTTTATGAAACAGTGAGTACAGTAAGATGAACGGATGAGAAATCAAGTAGTCGACAGTGATTTCTTCGTGCAACGAAAGTTTTACTGGTGTCCGCTCGAGATCAAAGTCGAAGGTCATTGGTGATTAGTGCCACAGTCGTCCCTGGTCACTGAAATTTTCGTGCTCGTCTGTACTGGGTATCGGAATCATCGAAATCTTGATCGTATTATCATTGGGATTTATCATACCACGCGAATATTCATTATCTGTTCTTGTTTCGAATGCTTCAGGAAAAATCGTTTTTGCCAATCTAGATAAATATCGATGCAGTTATCACTAAAAAAGACATTCTGTATCGGAGGACATCGTTGAGTGAGGTTTCCTGATTCGGTTGCTTTCCTCCAACGAAAGGGACTCGATATCATCACAAGGATTCTACATCTTGTAAATAGCGAATAAAGGAAAAGGTTCCTTAACACCCTCTAAAAGGTCAAATTTTATGTCTGTTACATATAGCATCGGTTACTTTTACTTCATGGGAACATCTCTTATGGCCTTATGGAATTTTGATCCTTTCCTCTCAACAGAACATTTTCCTGCGTAGACGCCGATTCGAGACATTTGTTTGAGAGGCATGTCAGAAGTTTTTTGATTGAAAGCCAAGGAATGGTATTTCGAGTAGACCCAGAAGCTTGCAGATCGTTGGCAGGAGATCGTGGGTAACGATAGTTTTTATTCTGAAGAACAATTATTGCTGTTTTCGAGTAAACTTGTGCATTAATTTTGAATTTTCAGCGGGTGTTAATGGACCTTTTTCTCAACCTAATACATCTGATGCGGGCAGTCGAATAGTATCACAGCCACATATAAATGATTGCGCCTATATATCAGCCGAGGAAAAGATTCGTAGCAGCCTGGCGCGACTTTAACAATACAGCTAAAAGCTAACTGTTCCAGCCAATGTCGAATCAAAGCCAACTTTTAGGAACCTCAGAAATACATCTTGCCTCACTATAAAAGGTTTTTCACATGGCCGTTGGCACTATTTACTCACTCCAGGGGAAACAGCTAAGCCAAATGCTCGTGTAGTGAAGCCAGTATTGCTCGTAGCACCGTCGAGAACTAAAACGTTCTGTGCTTCATGTCAAAAGCGTATTGTCTTGTCATATAGAATTTCGTGAGATGCTTAATAAACTTTTGCTTGAAGTGAAGTACAGAGAGTTAAGAAAAAAAGTATAGAACACCATTTTACTTGCAACACCTATCTTATCAAGTTGCTCTTGGGAAGAATTTCTAACAGTGTCAGTCAACTGTCTATAGAAAATGGAGCATTTTGCTTTCCAAGTAGTCCGACTAGCAAATTGATTGTCACTGATAATCGATATCTATAGTTTTCGACGGAGTTAGACGCAAAATCTGTGCGAGTTCGTCAAAAATCTGTAAACGAAAGCCAAAAATTGTGGGATAACATGGAAGAGCAAAACCTGATTTATTGTTGGGGAAAGTGAAGACGATTTAAGGTGATCACGACGACGACCCGCAGAATATTGCCAGACAGAAGTCGAAATGTAGCAGTAGTAGCTTAGTAAATACTGGTGTTGATCAAATATCTCCTCTAACGAATGTGTGATCCATCAATTATATAGTTAATAATCTGCTGAAGTGAGTTATCATCAGTGAAGTCCCCATTACTCCACCTAAGAAAGCTGTACTTCTTGATAGAACGAATCCCCTGTACCACCTGATGTCCCGCTGATCGTCGGTGACTCAAGCGACCACCAGCAACACTTCCGCTTTTCCCTATCGTGTGCAGGAGTAGCTCAGTGGGTCCTTGTCGCTCTAGGGATTCGTTGAGAATCATACTATTCTTTAAGCCTTTTCGTGAAGAGATGGGACCAACGGGTCGGTGGTCTTCCTGTAGAGCGCCTGATATCCCGAGGAATCCAGTCGGTAACAGCTCTCGTCCATCGGTTGTCGCTGAAGCGCATCACGTGCCTGGTCCACCTACGCTGACGTATAGAACTTCGGATCCTTTATTCCATTTGCAAGACACGTGTACTCCTAGCATCGACCTTTCGACTGCGCATTCAATAAACCCAAACGAGTTTCATCCTGCTTACGGAGCGACCAAGTTCCTGCTGCATTTGTTAGTTAGGGCAGGGATAATTGTCAAGCGAAAAAGTGGACACGGAGTCGGACGTTCTTAGTCCTCTTCACTACATTCTCGATGCTCATAAATGTTCCCCAAGCCGCTCGCTTCCTTCTGCTCAACTCTGGAGCCAGATTGTTCATCACGTTGATCTCACGACCTATGTAGACGTAACTGGAGCATTCGGAGATGTTCGTTTCGTTGAGCGTAAATGAGGCACTCGAAACCCGTCCGTTCCTCATGAACATCGTTTTGGTCAGATTTGATTGAAGGCCAATCTTTCCATAGGTGTTGTCGAAATCGGTCAACATTCGTTCTGCTTGGCTGATGCCTGGTGCTAAGGACTATATCATCAGCAAAGCGACGATGGTTTAATTTTTGACCACCGATTTTCTCTCCCATATCGTCCCATTCTAATGTTCGCACGAAGCTTTGTAGGGTGGCAGTGAACAGTTTTGGTAAAATTGTATCGCCTTATCAAACCCCTCTTCTTACGTTGATATTAGTATCATTCTGGAATGGTGATAATTTGGTTGTGAAATATTTATAATGCTCACGAAGGATCGTCATTTACCGAGTAGAGGCGCGCTAGTTGTACAATGCCTCTATAACCGCTTCCGTTTCCACTGAACTGCAGGTTTTCTCCAGATTGACAAGAGTGTGACAGAGCGGTAGTTTGGTGAAGAGCCAAGCCAGGGTGCTGAGGAGAACTAGCGGCAGCTCTTCAAGTGATCTGGTCTAATCCTGTCCGAACCAGGTATTGTTTTATTCTTCACCGACGATGTAGCATGCGGGATTACGGAAAGGAGGACTGGTGAACCACAGATTCAACCTCTTTCATTTTATGTGATGGTAGGAGATGGCTAACGAAGAGGTCTGAGTAGTAGTGGTGAATAGTTTGCTCCATCGCCCTTCTGGAAGCTGCAATTGCCCCAACAGGGAATCGGAGTGTAATCATCTTAGTCGGGTAGTTGGCGAAGCTCCGCTAGGATTTGTAAATGCACTTCCCAGCTTCTGCAGCCTCCTCCATAGCTGCTGCTTGTCTGTCTTTAAGGTTTTCTTCTGTAGCTTCTTTGCACTGTTTCGCAAGTTCGGACACGTATTAGCTCGAGTGTATTCGAAGATAAGTGTCTCTTCGTGGCTTTAGTACTCTAGGCTTTCATAGCACTAACGTGAAGATATTCTACGAGCCGGTCGTAATTTTCGTCGACATTGCCGACAGCGGTATCCTCCCAAGTGCAGATTAATTACTTGATTACATTACAGTTTATGGTAGTTCTGGAACTCTGTTGTTTAAATTTAGCGGCTTTCTCTCCTCTCCGCGAAAAACGGGACGTTGCGCAAAGAAGGCGATGGTGTGATTCCGTGTACAGCTTCGGAACAATAGCGACATGACTTGGGCAAAACCTTTGATTTGCTAAGATGTCTGTTTATGACGTTAGGGTACTCCCCATTGTGAGACTACCACGTCCACCGTTTAGAGTGAGGCTTTTGGAATTGTGAGTTACCGCGAATGGTTTGGGTCGTCATGATAAACTCAGATAGCCTCTCCCCCTGTTCATTCCATTCTAGTTCGTGGATCCCAATGTGACGTTCTTCAGGGGCTTTTTTGGGTGCAATTTTTGCTTTAAGATCTTTAACAACGACCGTGAAGAACGTATGGTCTTCTCCGAAGAATTTTTCAAAGTCTATGAAGAACGTTTCGACTTCGTTATAGCATGATGTTGGTGCGCAATCAGCGAAGATAATCAAAACCACCAATAATCCATCGTTTCAGCCGCAGTCATCCGATAAGGGTTGTTAGTTCTTCAAATGAACCAATGTTCAAGGCCAAATTCGTTTTCACGAAGACCCCGACGGCGTCGACAGCTGTTACGATGGCATTTTCCAAAAAAAAACAGTTCTTCTCCGGTGTCATAAACAGCGTTAAAAGTGCAGCGTCTTCTCGTTTCAGCCTGGTCAATGACGTCTTACTTTATACTTCTTGCCTGAATAAATAGATCTTCGCGGCGGATTCGTGAGCAAGTGCTCGTGCATTATAAGTGCAAATCGTCATTTCAGTCGGTTTTGATTTTGGCATTCTAGTTTGCCCTGAAATTTTAGCAGCCTTTCCGTACTCGTCATACACGACGCTGCCGTACCGGGGGCTCTTTCGAGGTCAGAGGAATGAGGCCCATATTCATTGATGTTTCAAGCATTTTGATGCCCAACGTATAGCTTGATAGACTCTAAACGTGGGGTGGGTAATTACGAATGACTTAACAGTCTCTCTCGGAGTAGCAAAGAAGCTTACTTGTTGGAGTCTACTCCTGACAGCATCCCATGTATTTCCCAGCCACTTGATTGTGGACTTCTGGCCACTTGACTCGTAGAGAAAGAATTTTGTCAAATTGGCACTGCTGAAGCAGGAAGCTTAGTCTCCTCAATCCACCTGCGTCTTTGGAAAACACACGGTCGTTTTTGGTGCTCATTTAATCCCCTATCCACCGCCTGGGAACACATCACGTGTCCTCGCGACTAACCGGGCGGGATTCCTCAAATAGAGAGATCCGTGGGAAAACGAAAAAATTTACTGAAGAGCTGATAAAGCTTAGGCGTTTATCCATATGCATCCATGAATTATCTATCCATCTTTTCGCGAGACGTCATATACTTGGCTCTAGTCTTAACATCGTATAGATCTTTGAGCTGACACATTCGTGACAATGCGCATTTAACCAATGCACAATCGGGAACAACTTAGTGTTTCATTTACAATCTCAGTATTTTTGAGTAAATGTAATTGACTTCACTGCAAACATTGTTGATTAGAACGAATATAATCATACTAGAGATCTTTGTGCAAAAGGAACGATTTTTTTTTTGCTTTATGAGAATGATGGTCCATCTTTCGGATGTTCACAAATCCACCTGCTTCACAATTTATCGAGTAAAAGTTTTTGGAAAGAGGAGTACCAATGTTTTTTAATGTGTTTATGTTAAATCTAGGTAGCTACCATTTGGTGAAAAATGTTAGTTTTGAAGGAGGTTCTTAACATATTGAGAACATTGATAGTCAACGAACTTAGAATTGAAAGAATATTTTGTAAAAACCACATGACCTAGCGCACTAGGGCAAGGAATGTTCTAGCGATCTATCAGATTCCTGACTCCATAGAAGTCTTAGTTGAGAGAAAAATTATGACAGTCGCCTTAAATTCGCGTTCGACCGACCATGTCAGATATGACATAGGAGTCTATAACCAATGGTGAAGACAGATTTCAGTGAGGATTTAATGATAGTGATTTCACCAATAATCGTAATTGCTATCCTGATTACTTATTTGTAACAAAAGTCATTTCATCTACTGTGCCAATCGCAGTATGTCTTACATTCGATCCTCTCTTCGGTATCCTAAAATTTCGCCTACTGATAGAATGTAATAGGCAAAAAAGTGCCCTTCTAACAGCTTATCAACAAGTGATAACATTAATCTCACATCCAGTTACAAATCTGTTGTCACAGTCGCTGAGTGTGACTTCATAATGGGAACTACTTATTGATGCAACCACATGAATGATGAGATACCACCAAAACGTTTATACGGCATTCATTTACCAATTTGCTTTCACAATCGTTACAAAACAAGTAATAGTGAGAACTTCTACTCACAAATACAATTGCAAAAATACTAAGAAACGAGTAGAACACTTCCACTCTATGGAGTTTTCAACTTCAGAGGTAAATAAACAGTCGTTAATTTGTTAAGAGCTATCGAGGAGGTGACGTCGGTGCAGTGCTCAGTACCATTTTTAATTAATTCTTCAGTGGATTCTGATGTTTCACATATAAAAGTTATATAGGCACAGAAAATGGCGAGTATGTAGAAAACGAAAAAGTTTAAGATTAACTTCAGTCGTAAAAGAATATTGATGCGGCACCTTTATAGAAGTCCATTCTTCCACCCGATGAAGACAGAGCGTTTTTCGCTTTCTTTTAGACTTTAAGTAGTCATTCGACAGCATAAATCACTACGATCTCAATCCTCACAGGACGATGGACCCAACCATCTGCGTCTCTTGCCCTCAGTGCCTCCAGTGTGTAGCGTTCAACAATGGAGCATGTGCTTCTAAAAATGGCTTCCAACCTCCAGCGTACCCTGTTGGGCGGAACACGATGGGCACAAGAGACCAGAGGGCTGAGTTCATGGTCCCGCAAGTGTTAATTATGTGCTTCGTTTTTGAGAAGGCATCCTCAGTGCGCTGTTGCAGCAAGGTCACTTTTCACACCAAACGCAACTTATTTCCTTGCCTAATCTTTATGGATAGTTTTCGGAAAGCATTTAGTAGCTATTTGGTAGCATAAGTACTGGTGATTTTAAGGTTAAGTTTGGCTGCTAAGAAGATCTTCATAGAACCCTGCAGGAGTGAAAAGGGGGTTACGCTACGCACTTCTAAGCTCAGAGTGCTGAGGCTTACGTCTTAGTAGTTATGTGATAGTTATGAATTAAGTGATTTGCACACAAAATCGAGGAACTTGTACGTAATGAAAAAGGAAGAATGTGCGATGATTCAGTGCCGCCTGCTGTGAGTATTGTAAAAATCTTTTACACACCCTAGTGGAGCAAAGAATGTGTGAGGAATGTGAAACACAATTTTATTTTTGCTGCTGTAGCGCATTAGAAAGACCTCTTGAGAAATTGAGGGTGGGACTGGAATAATCGAGATTTCAGCTATCGAATGATCATTAAAAATCTTAAAAGATGGGGAAGGGTTTTATCCTCAAAGTATCGATATTCTAATTGAATAACGAAAATCTTGTACCTTTCGAATCGCACTATGTGCAGCGATCTCAACCGCCGTCCGTAAGGGCGCAATTTTCGTTTTATTTTTAGAGTCTTTGTTCGTCCTTAAGAAGTTTTCAGGATTTCTTTAATGTTGCGATACTTGCGGATTCCTCTATATGCTCTTGTACTTCTGGAGCTTTCATGTCCAAGTGTGAAACGCAATCTTTTTCCGTTCTTACAGCGTGCTAAGAAGGTTTCTTAAGAAATCAAACCTACTTTCAGAGTCACCGCAATTCAAGCTAACGAATGTTCTCTAAAAGTCTAATGAAAAGCCAAGCACAAAAGCCAGCATGAATACAATGCACAATGAAAGTGGAACGCAAGCTTATTTCCCTTGCACCCACCAGCAAACTAATAAGGCTTTTTTGCAGACAAGCATAGTATTGAAATTGCCGCGATTTGAGCTGCCGAAGGGTTACTGAACGTCCAAAGAGGAAGTATATGCGGAAAGGGCTCCAATAATCGTGTATTTAGAGAGATGAACGTGTCACCAAAAGGTTATGTGAGTTGACATTACCCTATCGCTATCAACGCTTCATGGAAAAGTACTCCATTCTATCCTACTATTAATGCCGTCCCAATTGATTGATTTGTTATACACGACCTATCATCACAATTGAGTGTCCGGTGAATCTAGGAATTTCTCTTGGACTTCAATTATTTCCGCACATTCATCTTCCACAAAAGTCTACGAATATATCATTTGCTGCTTCTCCCGCTTCATGAGGATTTCATCTTTTTCATGGATATCGTGCACCGCTGGTCGAGGCGATTCTTCTTTTGACAGTCTGGCGCTTACTGTTAATAAGCACGCGGCGTCGCGCCGTCGCGTTCGCGGCATTCGGTAGCGGATCCATATGCGTCTCTGGGCAAAACTGTCGTTGTGCCTGCCCCTCTTGCAGCAAGCGCCTTCATTCCACGCCGCCGTCTCGGTAGGTGATTGAGACCGTGGAAAAATTGAGAGTTACAACAAAAGCAGAGGAGAGTACGCTCTGGGTATGGACAACCACTTACTACGAAGCTGTCACTTTCACTACCACTATTACTATCACTATCACTACCACTCTCACAAATTAGCATTATCGAAAGCATAATCATCATCACTATCATAGTCATTTTCATTATTTTATCATTTAGCGATGCAATCTGTCGTTGAAACATAGGAAATGTAGGTGAAATATGGAAGATACAGATGTTCTCTTTGCTGAGAATGTCTCTGTGGAAAGTTTTTCAATGAAATTCCATCACCTCGTGATAAAAATGTCCTCTTAGAACCATCTGGATTTGTCCCATCATGCTGTCTGGAGTCTGCCTTCTCACGAGATTTGCCGCCTTATTTACGGGGCGCGAGTCGCCATGCAGTAACGGATGAGATTGGACGTCGCGGTGTGAGACGAAACGTGCCACAGGGTCTTGAGCGTATTAATCATAAGGATGATTAAACTAAGGCGTTTCCTAAAGCGTTCGCTGTTTGATTTCGAAAGAGTGCTGAGGGAGAGGACTGAACTAGCGCTCTGCTTTTACCTTACATTCTGTCACATCGCATCTCTAACGAGTGCGTTGCTCAGTCCCCCTCTAAACATTTAGAGTGCTAAACGTGAAAAATACTTGAGTTTATGTTTTTGTTAGTAATCTTCATGTAGTTAGGTTCCTACATGTTCTCTGGCACTTGTTGCAGCCCTTCCTGGTTTTTCTTTTATAGGCCTAATGCAGAATTTTTTATAGTACAATTTATGCGCACAGCTACCGTTTCGGCGGATCTGCCTTCATCAGGGCTTTGAAAGATTGGTCTAAACACAACCGAGTAAGCAATGGCACCTTAATTACTTCAGCAGGAAAAATTTTTGCAGATTTTGCTTTGAAGTAATAGAGGTGCTTGGCTGACTAAACTTGTGCAAACTAATCTTTCGAGCTCTGAAGATGTCGAAACCGGAGAAACGTCAGCTGCCACAATAAACTGTGCCGTAAAATCCTCGCACTTGGCATAGAGAAGAAGAATGATGAGGCTCGTGTTTTTAGATTTGTTGTAGTCCTTTCTCTTTATGACTTTTGAGTAAGTTTCAACCATGCTTTCTTTCGGGAACTGGTTCGTCGTTGGGAGGACGTTACAACAAACATATAAAACTCATTCCTCAAGCATAATGCAATCAAATAGGCAATTCATATTGAGTTAGTTTGCCGAGTTTTGTTAACAACTTTTCTCTTATTATGGTCTTCTAGTGAAGGAATGTCTTGGGAGAGACGGTTAACAAATATTTTTGAGTGAAAATGGAATCGCTATGCATGGTATACTTAGTGGTTTTGAAAGAGGAGCCATTGTGGCCAAATATGTAATGAATATAATGGTTTACGAAATGTTCAAGGATCATCCCGTCATGAAATCGATGACAGTAGAAGATATGTCAATGTTACACAGTTGCTTTTTAGTGAACTTTAAAATACGCTCTGTTGCTTGGTGAGAGGCTGCATGAAGAGTATGTTACATTTTCAAGAACTTTTCCTGAGCTACTGAAAAATAATAGAAGTTGAGTACTGGTATTTAGAGCACCATTTCTTTTCCTAATTTTTGTGCAAATGCCATTGTGAGTGATTAGAAAACCGACTTTCCTTCAACTTCAGCACCACCACTTAGAAGCAGTCTCTTTTATGATCCAGCTAAAACCACAAGATTGATAAATAGGATTTATTTGGCTATCGTTTCGACTTCTTCGTCCCATCCTTCAGTGTCAGTGATTCGAGTTGCTTGTCCACATCTGTTTGTGTTCCTGTCGCGGATCTTCGTAAGAGGCAGTTTAAACCTCCGTCTAGTTTCTGAACGATTTCTTGCATAGGAAGTGATCAAGATATTTGAAGAAGTATTTCCGTCGGCGAGATATCTAATGGGCATGCATGGACTTAAGTTTGCATCTCAGATCGTTGTGCATCATCGCTTGTGCTGCGTTTTCGAGCGTTACAGGCGGATCTCCAGATCCCATATATCACGTGGCAGATGAGTAGCGAGCATTCGTCGAATGCATAGTGTGCTTGCTACTGTAAATCATCATCTTGTGATTATATATTTTTACAAATTATTCGAAACATTTTGAAGGCTCCATGCTCTGAGAACTGACGCTCACCTTGGTTTATGGTAAGCTGCTCTCTTCGAGAAATTCATGTAGATTTATTATTCATCACGTAACATTAATTCAACTAGATGGATTACTGCACGATGAGAGCTGCAAGCGATCGTCAGATAATCCTTGTACTTATGGTGCTTGGAATATTCTATAGATTTAAGCTCAATTTTTGGTGTAAGTAACTTCACTCACTCCTTGGAAAAAAAGACTTAGCGGTTGGAAAACATTGATCACAACCCCCTCACTGTTTTGCCATATTCTGCTCGATATCAGGGCATAGGGAGTATTCATACCACAAACACATTCTTTGTTGATCACGCGAATAGCTAGGAGTTGTTAAATGTTCGATCCGTTAATGCTTCAACGTCTCCGTCTTCTTCAAAGCGGAAGATTCAAGTCGATACCAGCAGTCGTTTGTCATCGTTGTGTTTAGAGTATTGTAGCCATTATAAGTGACCATGGGCACAGAAATGCGCGAGGTTTTTTCTATAGTATTTTCCTGACAAGGGCTTACGTTTCCAATACATTTTACCCTATCCGTTCCCCATCAAGTATATTTAGATGCTGTTCAAAACAAAGGTGCTGCTACTGCTCACCTCTCAATCTCCGATTCTTTGCTCGTTTTCTCCAGGATAGAAGTTTCCTGACTTATTTGCTTCTGCCGTCGCTCCTGGCTCCCTGAAAACTCAATAACATCGAACTTAAGCTATATTATTTTGATCGTTACCTCAAAAATAAGCTGACACTTAGTGTTCATGAGAAACAGTGCTCGCAGAGATACTGAAATGCTGCAGTTATCGATGACTGCTCATTTTGCAGTTGTTTTGGGTGCGGCGTGTTTTGTGAGCTGAAAAGCCGTTGTTTGGTGAAATATCAATTTTTGACCGATCCATAAATCATTGTGTGAACGATGTTTAGCCCTGATATATAAAGATTAATTTGCAAGTACAAGTTTAGAAAATGCTCAGCTGTTCTGATTAGCTCTAAATGAAGCAAACTATAGCTATTATTTGTACGCATTTGATGGGAAGAACTGTGATGCTGCGCAAATATTTTGATACAGTAAAGCACCACCAAATTCAGCATCGTATATTCGAAAAAAAAACATTCATTCAGAGTAAATTATCATTTATGCGGTCATTTTTTTCCAAATCTGAACTGGAATAGCAGCTTTATAAAGAAAGAGCCAGAATGTGATTGTGTGCGTGGCTGACCCTCCATTCAACAGATGCAAAAAAGTAAACTAGGAAAAGGGTCGCAAAAATGGTATGAGCAACATGTTTACAACTTTCAGGGATTTTGCAACTGAAATTAGAAATCGCCATGTTGCGCTCCTATTCAATTATCAAATTTAACTTCTCAACTAATGATCTAGGCATTAGCCAATTTGTGATCGTTGATGGCAAACTCATTATCACCTGTCTGGCGGATCCGCTGGTTGAATAGCTTGGTGAGCTGACACGAGGCGTTACCATAAACGTGGACATCTCGGCGACATTCTTTTTCTTCGGTGCCTGAAAAGGTTGAAAAGATCAACTTGACTGAGGCCCGGTCAACCAAATGCCTCTATAATGCAGCAGTAAAACATCAACAACACAATTTCAATCGAACTGAAGATAAAGTGGATTTTTCGCACACTCAACGGTTTACACGAGTATTGCACTAATGGGGAGGTGAACTGCACAGAGTTCACATAGATAGTTAATGCCTCTTACTCGCATTGAATTTACATATTGTGCCTCATCGCGTGTGGTAACGAATCACCCCTCCTTTTGGTTAATTGTCGGAATCTTTTCATCTACCCACATGCTTCATCGATTTTACGCTCTCATTGCTCATAACTCTTTGCGAAAATGCTAGCAGCGGGTTTACCCGTTACACCACTGTCATGCATTCATTATCTCTTTCGCAGAATTTCTCGCTGTGCTTAGACGGTCTCACAGGCAATCACGAACTAGTCCTATAACAATCCTAATCGTGTAACATCCTACTACGACCTTTTGGCTTCTTACCTTTATGCCTTCTGTTTTCTCGTTCACGTGAGCAGTAACTTCGGTGATACTAACACGGCATATGCGTGTGATCAGTGTTCTTCTGCGGTTGAAAGATGACAGGGCTGACCTGCAAAGAGACCGCCAAATCGGGGAAAACTGGAGGAAAACGACAAAATAAGCCAACTTTTCAGATTTCGTCGCTTTGTCGTAATTAATGTCTCGGTAACAAATTCTTGCTTTCGGTCAGATATGCCACCTAATCTTTTCATTGAGCGGCATCTTTTCCTGTAAATAATGCTCAAAATAGTTTGTAACAGTAATGTAAAGGAAGAAAAACGATGCAAACGATACATTGAGAAGTCTAAACGATATATACATTCACAGATATCCCCCATATATCCTATAACATATTTATTTTATGTATATATATTTATGCCACGTATACAAGAAAGGCACAAGTGGCGCTGTGGTTAGAGACGCGCTGCGACACACACGCGATTGATGGCTCAATCTTGAGCCCAAAGCTCACTAAGGCCTCCTATCAACCTCAAAAAATTTTCAAAATAGTACCACATTTGTCTGGAATGGCAGCACTGAGTACATCGCTAGACCACCGCGAGTCATTAATAAGGCCCAATATGCATACAAATCACCTCCAAATGAATCTTGATGGATGTGTGCGCATTCTCGGCTGTATCTTTTTTTCACCTTTTCCGAGCAGCTTGTATTTCACGGAAGGGATGGCAAAAACCAGTGATTTTTGTATCTCTGGAGGTTCTGCGTTCTCACCGTATGACCAGAACTGCGATGAAAAATTATAACAACGCTTCTCTGTATTCAAGCTTGGATTATCTCCTTGAACAATCTCCTTGGATCTGTGCCTTAACCCTTTGGGGATGAGGCCTAGTTCACTTTTTTCTCAGACTTTCAGGTGTCAATCAATCGTTTAAATCTCCAGGATTTCAATACCTACGTATTTGTTAAAAAGCCCTGGTCATAGCAGCAAGAATAAGATTTGTGCAACCTTCCGCGCATTATTTACTCAGTTATGTTTGGTGAATGTATTACAACAGGTACAACAGATTTTCAGTACTTCTCGAGCTTGAAATATGGTGATTCGAAACAGGGTTTGGTTGCTAAAAAGATTTTCCTAGAGCGAAAGTGATGTTACTTTTCATATGCAGAATAGATGCAGCAGAAGCGTTTGGTCGCGTAAAGGAAATCGTGCTGTACCAAAACGTTAACGAAGAATTGGAAATTTTTTCGAAACGAAGAGAAGTCTAAAAAAAGATTAAAGAAAATCGTACTACGTAAAGTGGTTTCCACTGAACCTCCGAAAGGGCGTGAGTTTCGTTGATTATGTCGGAAAATTTTTTCTCGTTGCAGAAGAATTTCTAGGTTTTTTAGCACTAGAATTGCAAAAAAGACGTACTTCTGATATTCTGTGATAACAAACCTTTATCTTCACTTTGTTCAGTCAAAAAACTCGTTATGAAATTCAACCAAGGGCCTAATATTCTAAGTGTGGAGCACTTTTTTTTCACAACGCACTGCATGAACTTTTCTAGAAATGTGGTATGATTCAGAAATCACCGAGATTCAAGGTAAAGTTCGTTGAAAAGCCATCCATACACACAATTTGGCCGAGAAAAAATTCGCCAAATGTGTAAGGTAATTTTATACCTTCCGCGTCTCCTTCTCCGCTCCCCTCCGCCTGTACCAATTGTACTAATGTCTTTTTACTAACTTGGTACACTAATCGCTGTTCAAAGTCATCCTCAGTCAACCAAACTTCGGCGGAAAGTTCCAGTAGTAATTTCATTTTCCTGCTTCTGCAGACCAAACTTGTGATTGTTCATCACAGAGAACTTGTATGTGTTGCAAACTAGTAGTTTACAGCGGTTCCTTCATTGCCTTCGCTCGTATTGTCGTTTGCTGAGCAAACAGTACCTCCAAACTTATTCGTCTTGTACCATGGACTGCACAGTTCTTAAGCTTCTTTCGTACTTGAACAATAAGAATGCCCAAATTTTCGCCCAGAAAAAAATCACCTTTGTTGATAAATTGACAAGACAGTCAGCACGAGTAGGATTATTTCACATTATATCGAGCATTTCACGGCGAATAAGAAAGACGTTGATCGCTAATTACACGCCTCAATCTGAAAGAGAGCAATCATAGTGTCAGAAATGTTATTTCGTAAAAAAAAGACAAGAAACATGAGACTTCAGTAGAAACGAATGCAACAAATAGGAAGCATCATGTATCGAAGCCACACGAATGTATGTACGTCATAACCCAGATGACTTACAAAGCTGGCTGAGACGTAGCTCGCCTTTTCATGGATCTCATTATTGCTTGACGTTTTCCTCTGAACATGAAATCAAATATTGGCCACCATAATGCGAAGAATACCCAGGAAAATTTAGGCTTAATACCGTCGCAGCAATAAACCTACACGCTCTCAGAATGCTTTCCTCGATCTCCGGTACTCTAATACCGCCTCTTTAGCAAGAAAAAAGCTTCCAATGTGTTCTCAAGAATCGTCTGCCTTGCTGTCTTCTTTCCAGCTTACCCGAAAATCGAATCTAAATTGTTCCGATCTGAAAGACGATTCGTGGAAAGCTACACAATCACAGTGGCTAAAAATCATTATGTAGATTGAAACTTAATCTGAGAGGCAAGAATGATACACATCGTAGAATCATAAAAAGAGCCCGCAACCGGTGAGAAATATTTGGAAGAAAGGATTTGAAGTAAATGTAGAGGAATGGTATTGGAAAAGAAGCTAACCATGAAAAGGGGATTAAATGATTGAAGGATAGAAGTAGCAAAAGTGCAGAGATTAAAGAAAGATGTAAATAAGAGGCAGAAATAGTGGAAGGATCGATTGGAAAGAAGAGCTGTGGAAACAACGAAATCGAGTAAACTGGAAAACGATGGGTGTTAATAAGACCTAGAACTCACTTAAAAAGTACTTGCTATTTTGGATATGAAGACTATAGAGTAGTTTACTCAAGAAATTTGGATGAATACAGAGATACAGAGTATAAAATGGAAATCATTGAAGCAAGCGCACTATTACAATCCCATATAAAATCAACATTCCCGCAACTGATCTTAAGCAACAAACAATTGGCAGCCATGAGATAGCTGGCTTCTGGGAGACAATCGGCTATTTTCTACTCAACGCTTCCGATTTCTCTAAGCTCAGTCTTCTATAAACACAGCTTTATAGCCATTCTTATTCCGCTTTTAGCAGTAATTCCCTCGAATAACTGCTACTATCCTTTCACTTCTACGCTTATCCTTATCGCATATCATCAAACAATTAATATTCTAATTGTAGATAATTGAAAAGGTCAGGCAATGAGTCATAGCGTTAATTAGCGAGTTGAGACGGCGAGTAGACACTTTTTGTGGCTCACACCTGCTAGTTCGAGCGATTTCCAGACAAAAGACGGACACGAGAACTCTCGAGTGACGGACAAGTGCACACCTTCTATGACATTTTATTCGCATTAGATTGCTTCCTAATCTGGTAGTTCCATAGCTTCAGTGTTCCAGTGTTTCAGTTATTCGAATAACTTCGTTCTTACCTATTCACTCAACTGTATATGGTCAGACTGCTATTTGTATTGTTATCATTGCTATAATTAATCATAACCCAAAACGTGAGTTTTTTCTGTGCTTAGTGAAAAGACCCGCGTGGCAACTTAGTATAGGTCAAGCATTCTCATCTGAGTTGATTAATATTGTATGCCAAAACTAACTCGAAACTCAGCACTCTCCAGCGAATAATCAATAAACCGTTCAAATAAAAGGCAGTGTGAGGCACTATTTTCGTCAAATTTTTTGTTTGTGGACACGAATAAATATCTTGATCTATCTTGAGGAACTGCACTTCCCAAGCTATTGGAAATGATTAACCGTCATACTATTTTCAAGAATTCCTTTTTGTGCTCCTTTTTGTGCAAAATTTGTGCGACTGCGGAACATATTTTTTATGTGCTTTTTTACGTTCGGCAGGAGAGGGAAGATAATGAGCCAGTACGTTGCTATTGCTTGGCTTTCTGCACTTTCTGCACCACTTCATTGCGGGCTCTTTCGTATAGGTAATTTATGCGTTCAAAAGTGGAAGTATTTTCTGGTGACAAACCTCATGAAAAAACTTAAGAAGATCAGAGTTACGGCAAAGTGATTGGACATGATATCTTTTTGCAACCTTTAGTTTTTGCAATACCACTCAAAAATAAGAAAAACACTCTAATAAGAGAGAGCCTTTAATAGTCTCTAAGTCTTAGAAAATTTCCTTTTCCATTCATTTTTTAGGTAGGAAGTGAAATAATTGAGGATGTTGTGTTGTAGAAGCCGTCCCATACTGAGCCAGTATTTTATCTTTCCGGGTTGACTCACTTATATCAGAATTGTCAGTGATTATTTCATCGGATCGAAAGCTGACGAATACTTATGGGTAACATCGTGAAAACGCTAAAGAATCAAATAAGAGATTCCTGGAAGATTCATCCGACCTAGCATTCAATAGAATTGTGAAGAAATCAAAATATTCGAGTGACAAGCAAATCTACACGCAAATTTTTGAACTGCGTATTTTCTTTAGATTCTTACCTCGGTATCATCGCTAGTTGAAGTAAATTCTTCCGTAGAACGATATTCTGGTCCATAATTTGTTACTTTCTTCTGTAGGCTACTTCGCTCCTCTTCCAACAACTACACCTGGTGTCGTTGATCGTCGAAACGATTTACGAATCAACAATTTGGGAGCGAATCTTGAATTTCTTATTGTTATTATAGCTCGATAAAATGACCCAATTCGTTCCAGCCTGCTTAGTTTTTGTGTATCCATAATGGTGCATTCAACCATTGTTGTGAAATTGTGCATGAGTATCACTCTGGAAGAGAAATAACTGTAGTAAAGTCTTACTCTCAACAATATTTTCTATAATTGTTCTTAAATTTTTACTATTAACTCTCTGCGATAAATTTCGTGTGCGCCCATTTCTCATTACTCTAAAAATGGCTGCTTCAAGTAATGACTGGATAAATGGTTGCTTCGAATGAATGATTGCGTTGAATGCACAGACAAGGTAGATGAAATTTACTCGAAAAAAAACCCTGAAAAGCTGGCTATGCTTTTTAGCGTTCAAATCATCCTGTGCGATATTGCCTATTCCATTAAGTGGTAGCGAGTAATAGGTCCATACTGGTCCACTAACTCTCCCCTCCGCCTTTCATATGAAAAAAAGACATGTGAGAAACGGAATTCGAACAGCCACCAATGCGTGCAGAGGAAGAGAGCTGAAGGGGGAATACCTGAACTTGGTGTGAAAATAGTCATTTCTAATGATTAGTTTCTCCTCAAAGCAAATTTAGTGAAATATTACGTTAAACACAACAATTTTGGAGAAAATATGGTCCTGCACATTGTGATTTTCGTTTTGAAAGAAATGAGTGCATCTATGAAACATTGTCAAAAATGGACCATATTAGAGAAATTTACAGCAGTGATTAAATTCCATTGAGATCACTCTAATGCACTAACTTACTCGCTATCGATTATGTAAAATTATCTATATGAGCACATAATTACGAAATTTATGCCGACATAGAGATGCGTACTATTCTCTTATGAGGGGCAAATGAAAAACCGTTCTTATTTGCAGGGAGGAAATTTTCAGAGTGTTGGTAACCATTCGAAAGTGAAACTTCAGGCTACAACCCCACATCGCTGGTTTTCGAAAAAGCCTTTTAACGTTCCTACAAGAGGAGATTTCCTGCGTTGTAGACGCGTGTACTTCACGCCGGACAAAGCTTTTATAGGACTATGAGTAATCATTCGATGGTGCAATCGCAGTATATTCCAAAGCTGTACTTCATCCTCAAAGATCGTTTCCATGCAACGCAGCAGGTAAAATAATTTGAATTTGCGTGCGTAAGCAAGGGAGTCTTTAGCCAATTGGCGTGCCTATGTGTGAGACGCCCACGTAAACTGCTGACATAATGCTTTTCCATTCGTTCATATGGCCGAAAATCATCGAACCATCGAAGCGACAGCCTCATGCGTGCTCACGTGAAGTGACTAAAGACGCTCTTGCCCAAGCTTTCAAATTCAGCCCATTTGACCTGCCGCGTTACAAGAAACGGTCTTTTCAGGATATAAGCACAGCTTTGGAATCAAAAACGATTTTGCAGAACAAGAGTACAATTTACAGTATAACCGTGCCGTCAACGAGTATTGCCGTGGCCGCAGTGGAAAACGCGCTCTCGAAAACACGACAATAGACGAAGTACTGTTCGCAAGAGAAAGTGAAAAGAATAAATCTCAGAAATTCAAGACCAAATTAAAAAACGGTGAAAAGGCCGGGAAAGTTAAGGACCTCAAGCTGGGCCCACGGCATATTCTAGAGCACAGTCTAAGGCCGATGACCTCACCTTAAGAGGTTTCATGCTGATTAAAAAGCCTGAAAACTGCCAATTTCTCGGTTTTGCCTAATTCTTGGCTTGAGCCGTAAATATCGAAAATGCGAAAAAGTAGAACAGGTTAATTTTACGATTTCGCCAAGATCGCCGAAATCGGGGAAAACGGCGATGATTCACGAATTTTTGGAAATTCCAAAAACGTAAACAAAAACCTCTATGTTGTATTAGGCATAAAACGAGTAAATGACAACATACAGATGACAAAAATTTTGCTAATTTTAGCATTGAATATAAAATTTATTATTGAGTCTGACAATTTTACTGATTTCTCTGTAGAATTTTGGTCTAGAATCCGTTTTATTTATGTCTAGTATTAGTTGCTCTCACGTTACAGATCGTTAAAATCAGCGTATCGCAGTAGCTGAGTTGCAGAAGAACACGGATGTCAAAATAACTGGACATAACCCAATAATTATTCACAGAGTCGTCAAACGTTCAAAAAAGACTGGAGGGATTGAAAAGCGTTCTCGAATAAATCGTCCATCAATCGTATTTACTCCGGATGACATTTAGAAGAAGCGTTGTCAGATTCCACAAAATCGCGGAGCCATCGATGAGCAAATTGGCAAAGAAGCTCGGGGTCAGAGAGCGGAGCGTCCGAGAGATTTTCAAAATAAGTTGAATTAGCACACCTACAAGATCGCTCGTACTCACTTTCTTGACAAAAATGTGAACGAAGATAGGCTTCTAAAAGGTCGCCGAATGCTTCGCTTGATAGCTGGTGCCCGTTTGTCGAAGGTGCTTCTTAAGGATAAGAAGAACTTCACAGTTGAACCACTCCACAATGGCCAGAATCGACGTCATATTCAAGGAAAGGTCAGCAGAAGCCCGTATTGGCAAATACCATGAGCCGCAGTTATTTTCCGGTCTCTGTGATGGTTTGGGCTAGAACTAACGCCACGTAATGCCGCTATTGGTCTTCATTAACGGAAGCGTAAAAATCAACGTGCGAGCTTTCAGCAATAGGTTTTAAGAGGTGTACTAGAGCTTTGAAGTACTCATCACTCTGGTGCCCACGAAGTCATGCTCCGGCAAGTCTGGTTTCCTACGTATTCGGCCCGCTCAACAATTGCCTGCTGTCAAGAGCTGTTTTTAGGCTTTTGGGGCAAAGACATTTGGCCGTCAAACTTGCCGGATCTCAATTTAATGGATTACTACGTGTGATCCATACTGGCGGAATGACTCTTAGCTACTCGCTGCACTAGCGTAGACATGCCTAAAACGGCTTTTACACGAGCTTAGGACCAATTACGATGGAAGCAATTACGAGAAATGATGGGAATTTTCGTAGGCGCAAATGCTTAAAAGCGAAAGGATTTTACTAATTTTTTGGAAACTTTCTTGTTCATTGTTGTACTGCTCATCTAAAAAACGTAGTTTTTCCTGCAACTGAATGAAATCATTTGTTTATGCAGTATTTTTCGCTATAGAAATTCTGAAAAAAATTGACAGAACTTTTTCCGCACCCTGTATATATATATACATAAGTGAATAAATAAGTAAATAAATTAATTAATTAACAAACATATATACATAAACAGGGACACGCTGACCACTAGGAACATGACGGACTGCTCGCGGCGTGGGGCGAGGAGGATTATGGCGTGTTTTGTCGTACCCAAATATACAAAGGATAATGTTCTTGGCCCTAATCAGTCCCTAAAGGATGCACCATGCATTTATCTTAATCTGGTATTGCTTAAGTTGACTGAATGCATATCTGGCCTTCACAATGACTTGTGGTAGCTTGCCGATATATCAATGCAATGGTGCTATCCTCCCTGACAACTTTGGTAGCAATTCACTGACTCCGGAGAGATGAAAGGCTTACTGAACCGTGAGTGCGTTATCAAACCACCGACTATCGATTGACTTGCCACTTTCTTATTACATAGTATCTCTAATCATCACTTTTTACAAACGAAGAACAAAGTTAGCAAGCGGAATGACACCTTATCTCATACTTCTTTTCTAGCTTGAGCAGAACCTTTTCCATAGTACGTGACAGTACATCACTGATCTATATAGATATTTGAACGGTAGTTTCATGCAGTAGGTGGACATTTGCATCAATTTTTTATTAAACTTTCACTAAGTACGAGAGCTATTTGCCAAGTAATTAGATTGCCTAGGCTTTGTAGAAGGTGAAATAGAGAAACGTTGGCCACTGAATCAAGGTGCACGTCAACATATTTTATTACAAAGGCGGTCACACAAGCGCTTTTGAACTAATTGACGACGAAGTTTTTGGGGGAAATTCCTACAATTCCCAAAGATTCTTCTAAATTACTGTTTCTTCAGGTATTTTCTAATAGCGGCACTTACTTTGTGTGTTATATAGCGAAACCTTTCGCTCCTTATAGGCCTATCGTTAGCTAGTGTTTTTTCTTCGTGCCCATTAGAAATGGCTATTTGTCGCGCTATTTTCAGTGACCCCCTTCTCTCATCATCTCCCCTACAAACACTTGCAGCTGTTTGATACATATTTCGGATAAGTGGTTTATAGTATGTGAGGAATGAGACAAGAAGTTATGCACTAAGATGTTTTCGTTGCCAGGCTTACCATACCATTTTGTATTGTAGACTTCTGTTGAGTTGAACTTGAACGTTCAAAAAGGGAAGCCAGCTCTCTGGATGTTGTTGCACGTTAGCTTAACTGACTGTCCCTCCAAAAGATCGAAGCATTTAACCATCTCCTTTTGTGTAAAGCAAATGACAAAACAATCGTCTATGTATCGACAGTAGAGTATTGGACGCCGGTGGAGAACTGGAACTCTCACATTTGACATGAAAGCGATGGCTAAGCTTAGTGCTAGTCTTTGCCCCATTGCCAACCCTCCAATTTGTGCATAATATTTTCCAGACCACCTACATAACAAACAGCTTAGGAATGACTTTTAGAGTGTGATGAGCTGTTGAACAGACAAGCCGATTACTGCAAGACATGTGGTGACGAATACATTGGCGGAATAAGCACGCCACTTTAGATCCGCATAGAAGAACACCTAGACGAAAAAACAATTATAGACTCAAATAAACCTTCAGGTACACACAAGACACAAGGGCACAATAATGGCGACTTTGA
This sequence comes from Parelaphostrongylus tenuis, assembly GCA_019055375.1. Lineage (NCBI taxonomy): Eukaryota > Metazoa > Nematoda > Chromadorea > Rhabditida > Metastrongylidae > Parelaphostrongylus > Parelaphostrongylus tenuis. The sequence continues at coordinate 48,080 of JAHQIW010003091.1, forward strand.
GGTAGTAGTTAAAATCTTAGAGCACGAATCGAAAACAGCAACACGAAAAACCTTCAAAGCTTTTTGGATAAACAAACTAACAAAAGGGAGAGTGTCTGAACGTTATCAACCACATGGCACCTTATCCCAGATTGCTTTTCTAGTCTGGATATCAGCTGATACCTATTGCTAATTAGACCTCGTGACATGGGGACGGGTTCATACGTCGCCCTGCGCAAAGAACAAAGGTAGTTCCTAGACTGGATTACACGGTGAGTGGTTTTTCCTGAATCAGATATCGCGTATTTATGCCCTAGATTTTCATTTTTCCATAGTACATAATTATATAAGTAACTCTGCAATGTATAATACGTTCAGGCTCTGAAGAAGGCGTGTTTGCAGAAACGTTAGCCACAACCAACCAAGATAACCCATCGACAAGGACAATCGATCGGAAAAAAAGAAACCCATTTTGCGAAGCTTAGAATAAAAACACAAAATTCGTTGTATGTTTTCATATTTGTAATATTCTCTAATTAATTGAACGTATTATCGTATTCCAAGAATGCTGCCACAAGCAAACCTATGGCGACGTCCTGGTTGCTTATTGGCCTGCAACCGTCGCACCCCAAGAATACCGTCTGAAGCAAATGGAAGGCGACGTCCTAGACTTGCTGATCAAACTGCATTTGTCGCATTCATGAAAAATTTTTAGTGCCGTACGGATGTCGACGAAATATTGATACCCAGCAATTCGCCCAGGAAGTGGTCCGACTCCGCCTCACAAAAGTTAGTTCCCGAGACTCAGTGCCAGGCAATTTTCCGCCAACACGGCTCCTTGCCCCTCACAACAGAAGACACGAGCTATATTCCAGTTGGCCATCGTTGAGGAGGCAGCCATCGTCAACAAGACGTCTTACGCTCATGGTCCGAGGACGTGTCCACTGTCATGGTTTCGACGGCGCATCCGCGCATAAAGATTTCAAAAAAGCTCCACTATCAGTCGTCCCTAAGACGCTCCACGCTCAGTGGTCCTAAGGATGCATCCACGCACAATGGTCTCAAGGGTGCTCCACGCACGTGAATCATTACAGTACTTGGTTGAGGTCTTCTCACACAATACTCATTATAGAATATTCACACATGGCCATGAACGCATCTTTTACGATCCTCATTACGATATACCCATACACAGCTCATTACCGTGCTTCACGAATCGCGAGTTACGTACTGATCATTGCTGTCTTCGTTGTTGCTATTATCATTCATTGTTTTACTATGCTGATAGCGCTTTAAAAGATTTTTTAATTACTCATTTTTGATATTTTAAGCAACGGAAAAATCTCAAATGGCTAAAGGAAGAGAATGGGCATTCAACAAGCTATCATATTCCCTTTCATTAAACGATAAAAGAAGTCAAAAGTAGTCCTCACGTGAAATTCCACTGTGGAAACTTAGCCGATTGCAAAAACGATAACACATAACGTATATCATTACCATAACTGGTTATAAAGTGGCTTGTAAAGATCAATGACCACCACGTCTCCATGTAGACGATGATGGAGCCAGCAGAATCAAAGGGTAGCACTTGAGGTAAAGTCTGTATCCAACTATTGAGGATTGGTCGCTGAAGTAATCCTTTACTTTCATAAGCCTCCAAAGCATCTCAATAGAACAAAGAACATAGCCATATTAGCCCTAGATAAGACAACACAATACACACTGGCGATGAAGTTTTGGCTGTAAAAACCACACGCTATCCGACAGTCAGTTTTCGCACACAAAGTTTCATTTTGAATGCTTGATATGCGTCAAAAGTTTGGCTTAGTAGACCTTTATCAGAGTTTATTTTATGTAATCCTATAACGAACTTTGTTGCAAATAGTGAATTGAAAAATTACTGAGAAAAGTTCACCGCCTGAGAGGGGATCATTTCTTTTCGAGAGTAACCAAACAGAAAAAAGCAACAGGATACGTGGATGTGTGCTTGAATATATATATATATATATATATAATTATTTATTTGTTTGTTTACTTACTTATTTGTTTATTTGTTCATACATATTTATGCTAGAAACAAACGTAAACAAAAGCGACCTCGAAAAGTTGCTAGATTGAGCGAATGGACTCCATGTTCCCGCGGAGCTAATTCAACATAACTTTATTTTTGGAGTCAAAATTGACTAAAAGCGTTCAACCAAGAGGCTGTGAAGCACATGGTTGTAATTCATGAGTCGCTTCCAATAAATAAGATTTCCCTGTCTCTCCAGTAGAGACTAGTAAGCTACCCTCGAGTACTTAATCCTAACGTTGAGAGCTCACTAAGTTATACATGGGGTATAGAATCTAAACACAATAAAAAAAGCGCTTCTCTCATCAGACCGCGAATGAGCACACGGTATGGCGGCGGCGCAAAGGACGGGAACGAAGAAGATGTTAAATTATCAGGGCCAAATTAGGCTACCAAATGGAACAGATTAAAGTGACGTTTTGTACCTATGAGGCTTGTGCTACATAGGAAACCTTTATTGAATACCTATAAATGTAAGTAAGAAAGATAAGGTACAACGTCATCGACCTGCCGGAGACGAGAAGACGCCACAAATCTTACACTGTCCATAAGACCGAAGAAGGACTGTTTCTTGGAGCATTCGATCGCAGAGGTATCGACGACGTTGAAGTTTTAGTCAAAGAAGTTTGACCTCGAACATCAATTAATTCCAACAGATAACCTCCCGGATCAAACGAATGCCAATGGTACGATATGGATCAATACCGGCTAGACTATTTTAATTGTTTACGCACCAACATCAAGCTAGACAATGAGGAATTTGAAATGCTTCATGAAAACTTTGAGAGCTCTTCAAAGAAGACCATACATTCTTCAAAATCATCATTGGAGACATGACGGAAGACTGAGCCTAGAAAAACCTTGAGAAACTTTACGTCAAAATTCGCGGAAGACAATACAACGAAGAGTGTCAGAGGACATCTGAGTTTATCAAACGAAGATCATTCATGGCAGTCAAAAATTCCACAGCCCTCACTCTCAATGATGGACGTGGGATTCTCCCGGTGGTGCTGTACCGAAGCATATCACATCTTAGTGAGTCGAATGTCCTGTCCAGTACACCGCTGTTGCTTCAACTTTTTTCACGTTATCGGACCATCGCTTCCTAGCATAACATTTCATTTTTTCCAAAAAGGGGAGAATGAGGCTAAATTTTGGGAGAACAACTCTAGAAGTGCCATAAACTAAATCTATTCAAATCCCTAGCCGGCCCTTGGGAGCATGACGTCATTAGCGACAACGACGAAGGATGCGTCTGGCTCTTCCAGCATCGCACGGCAGCGCTGTGAAAGCGGAGAGTCTTCAACTCACTGCGAGACGTTGATCTCTACAAATATCAGAGCGGATAAGCCAACGTAGAATCTCATTAGCCGCAGACAAGCGATAGTTCACATTGGAACTTGCAAAACGCCAAAAAGTAGCAATACAAAGAGATTGAAGCTCTCGGCGCTTATCAATCCCTGAGAGATGCGCCATGCATTCGTCTTCAATTTTTAGCTTCGTTTTGAGGTGATTGAATGCATATCTAGCCTTTACAATGAACAGCGGTCGCCTTCAATTGTATCGAGTCAGTGCTGCTTATCCTTCCCACACAAGTTAAAGACCAATCTGGCACCAATTTGCCGACTCCGAAGAGATAAATGACTTGGTGAACCACGAGCGCGTGATATGACCTTTGACCCTATGTGCGATGCAGAGCATCTCTAACCACCACACCACGTGCCTCTGCAAAAAAGCGTAGAAAAGGATTTTAAAAAGGGAGGATCAGCAGTTTTAGCTGAAGATGCAAAAGCTGGGAAAAGCATTCACAAAGCCTAGCGAATCTTCGCCAACTAGAAGACCAAATTGACTGCACTCTGATAGCTTAACCACACAATTACAGCCTCCACTAAGACAGTGGAAAAGATTATACACGAATATTATTCGGATCCCTCCATCGGCCATACCTTCTTGATGTTATAAGAATTAGCAGAGTACGATGGTGCCGTTGAAGCGGTTCTCTTTTCCAAAGGTGAGATGCTGTTTCGTCGAGTAGAACGGTTCAACGCTTAGTCCAGACGGTTAAGACCAGAATACCTGAAGAACGTTCCGACATTCTTCATCAACACACCTCGGTTCTTTACTCGTTACCTGTCAAATTGCAAGGTTCTCACTCAAAGAAAAATCAACACTACCGTGCTATTGTTTTAGTCGGCAACTAACGCCCGATCTGCTTGCTGCCTACTGCCCATGAACTATTCACTCTAATCATCCTAGAGAGGAGAGAACAGTGACGAATGACAGCCACGCGAACGTACAGATTTCTGCAAGGGTTTAGTACCAAATACCACGTCTAAAGAAATAATAGGACCCACTCAATCATTACAGGAACACAAGAGACCTTTATAATATCGGCATCAAAGCAGGGTTAACAAGGCGAAACCTTCTCGCCAAATCAGTCAGCGCTACTCTTTGAAACGTCATGTATACATTAAAATGGGGCAATATGGGGATGGAAATCGAAAGTCGACATCTACATTAACTTTGCTCCGCTGATAACATCATTTTTATCACACCGAGCATTAGCCAAGTGGGACGGATGTTGACCGAATTTGAGAACGCTTGTGAAAAGATAAGTCTCTATCTAACCAAATATAACAAACGCAATTTTCCTGAAGAACGCATTGGCTTAGAATATCCCTTTCACGCTCAATGGCATAAATCTTCGAATACTGCGGTTACACCTACTTGGTCGTCAACTAAAACCTAGCTCCGATGCTGAATAGGAGGAAACGAGCAGTATCACAAGCACTTAAGACCATCAAGGAATATAATGAGGTAAACATAGAGAACTCTACTATTTCAATCAACGGTAATCCTTGTCTAGAACTCTTCTTTAGAAACTTGCTTGTTACATAAGCACTATGGAGATCACATGGCCTTATTGAACTCAATGTCGAAAGGTTGATGTCAGTACCGTAGTATCAAATGTGTCTTAAATGAGGGAAATGATCTAAAGTTCTGGCTTACGCAAGCAATCAAAACTCAAGGAACCCGTTCTACGCCCCAGGTTGTCGAAGATACGGTAAACCGAACACATAACGCGCTCTAACGGCACCCGATAGACGGAAGACGTTACCGACTGGATTTCTCAGGATGTCAGAAGCGATACAGGAAGTCCGCCAAAACCGATGGTCGACTTCTTCGCGAATAACTCAGGCGAAAGATATAAAGCTCAAGAGGTTCCCAGAGCGATGAGGAGCCTACTGCCCAATCTTGCAGGAGATAAGGAAAGTGAGAATTCAACTGGTGTCCTCTCGAGCCACTGGACGATCAACGGGGCAACAGGTGATAGAGATGATATGTGTATAATTTACATATATATATATATATATATATATATATATATAATTGGTATACATGAATGTATAGAAATATATAAGTAAACAAATAAATATAATACAGTACATTCCGGTTAAACGGAGACAAATTTTGAGCGGATCTCATTGGCTGGGAAGAAAATTTGATAGGAGTTTTAGTAATCATTTGAAAGCGTAATTCTCTGGCTACAACTTCTCTTTGCCAATTTTTTGGAACACCCCTCAATAATGCTGTAGCGTCCAGAATAGCATTTTGTCACACTCGCCTTTTCGCCTTCATTTTTACAAGGCGTTGTAATACACTGCAAGCCCAAAAGCATGCAAATGTGTAGAGAAGCTGTTGCAGTATCCTAGCCAATCGTTTTATCAAAAATCTCTTTCAAAGCGTAAAAAAAATTTCCAATAAAAAACCATTATATCAATCGTTCCGCCTCGCCTCGCTTCTTGCTCCCTGCCGCGGCAATCGCTTTGGCGAATATCCACTAAACAACGCGCCAAAAATGCAAAACTCGACCTCATTTTCCTTTTAAACCGTATTTCCAGGAAATAAGCACATCTACAAAATCAAGAAACACTACGCTATTGAATGATTTTGATATTCTCAAGAAAGAGCTATGTCCGGCGAGAGTTAAAGCATAAATCAAAAGTTCAAAGTAGATCAAAAATTAAAAGAGCGTTATAAAATGAGTATTATCACTCTAAGGCAGGAGTTTTGGTCAACGAAACATAAGCGAGATAAGAGAAAAAGCATGTGGTCGTGTAAAACATAATGCTAATTTATATTTTGACAGCGCTATGAAAGAATGTTCTAAAAAACCGACCACGGGGGCTCCAGCCAAAAATTCAAGCTTTCAAAAAATTACTAATATTCCTACGAAAAGGTCTTGTCCAGCAAGTGAGATCGGCATAAAAATTTCTCGCTTTCTAGCAGATTTGCACCAATATATATATATATGCATATATATATGCATATATATATATATATATATATATAGCGCTAACGGGATGTTTTAGCAATTAGAAGAAAGTGAGGCCTTCAGAAGTCTCTTGCCATTTGCAATATTCTATTTTGGCGCAGGGAAGCTCATTTAGCCGTTCTCTCAATAATTTTCCACTTGACCATTTACAAGAAACCCCCTTTAGCAATAAGAGCAAAATGAACAAAATATGGTTGGCGATCAAAACTGCAATTATTCATTGTTGAAATGCGCCCTTTGATATTGGTATTTATTTTTGATAAATGTTTTCATGATGTACATCATTTCAAAGCGCATTTTTTCCTTTACATTTCGCTGTTATTTTCGTAGTACTTATTGTTTATTTGACCCTTTCGGGACCGTCAGTTGTAACAGCCACACGCACTGCAAATAGCTGATTTTTGGTATTTAATTAGGGTTTTTTCATCGTTTTGGAGAAAAGTCTGCGGTTTCCTGTAATATTTCGCTATTTGCGATTTCTTTACACATTCTTATGCTTTTAGTGAAAATATAACTTTTATGTTACAAAAGTAAAGCTCTCTCTCTTACTACGAAATCACGTTGATGTTGGCATTCAGTCAATCGTAATAGGTTGTACAAAGAATGTAATGATACAGATTGATCAGTTTTGATATATTTTATTATAAACAGCTTCTAAGAGTTATAATGGCGACTGGGAACTGGAAAACAACGAACAGTTTATCAAAAGAAGCTGTTGCACAATGCATACGATGCCAGGTCATTGGTTAGTCCTACCATAACCAAGCTTTTGTAGTAGGGATTCGTTCATCTCTAATAATTCATATAATGATGCACATAAGGAAGATAGAAACTCATGGATTGCAGAAGATTTCTGTGCAAGAAGGGTCAGTCGTATTAAGGAAAGCTAGTAGTATAGCAGGTTACGACTTTTTCATTGTTTCAGCAAATCCAAGTTTTATTTATAGTCTGGGTGTTGAGATCCATTCCATCCTGACAGTCGAAGCCTGATACTTCAACAGTCGCTGAATCGGCTGCTGTAACAGTTCACAAAATATGATTATTTCACATTAACAACAAGCTATACTAGCCGTTACATATTCTAGATAATGTAACTGTACCGCGTATTCGAGCAGCCATTCATCTTTTAGGAACCCTTTCTTAAGAATAGATCTCATGTCAAGACGTAGATTTCTGAACATTTTGAGGAAAATGTATTTTACCGACAACTCCAAATGGGATGGAAAAGACAGACTACACAAAGTCAAAAAGCTCTTGAAACTTGTCAATAGGAATTGCCAAGTCGCATGTAGATCTGGAATGAATGTATGCATCAACGAATCAATGGTACCCTTCAAGGGAAAAATACCTTCTCGACAATACCTTCTCAGCAAGAAACACAGATACGAGATAAAACTATTCGAACTGTGCAGTGTAGGAGGATACACGTACACGATCCCATACGCAGGTGCAGATACAACTTCCAAGCGCGCGGGACGAATTGCAGACAGTACTGTGATGGACCTAATGGAAGTCTTCCTAGATGAGGCCGACACGTTTACACTGACGATTGATACACTAGTATTAAACTTACCGAGGCTCGTAGAAAGAATATTCGAGGATTACCTAGGGAATTTATGCGGTACCCACTGAAGGAAGGGTAGGCATTGGCCATACAGAACAAGAAAGGAGTGACTGTGATCAGGCGTAATGACAAGAGAGATGTAGGTAGCGATGGTTTCTACCGTACACAGCCCCACCATCAGTTCAACGACGAGTAAATATGAGGCCGTGGCGAGTTGGAATAAGCACTATTTGCTCGTTGATTTCACCGACCAAATGGCTGCCTATTGCTCATACAGCAGGAAGACATGTAAATGGTGAGCGCATTTTGCTACGATATTGCTTAGCAATATCTAGTTTCACAGCTCAGGCACATCCGCCTGTTCTTCCACCTCGTGACGCATATGTGCTTGATGAACGCTTGGAAAATCTACAAAGAGTGCTTGAAAAAATTTCGTTCAGCGATTTCAAGATGAATGTTACTGAAATACTCACAGTCACGTCGCACCATGGCCGACACCCAGGCCTAATCTGAAGTCACATTGTCACGCCGAGGACGTTGTATTGATGTTATAGGGAATTGGTAATACGTGCAAATAGTGCTTATTTTCGAAACAAAGCTAAAGGAGTATGCACGATGTGCAGTCGATGTAAGTAGTACATTTGTTTACTTTGTTCCAATACTGCTCATTGGAGATGTGTTGTTAGGAGCTATGGCGTTCGACAAATTGTATAATTTAGGTAGAAAAATCATGCCGTATAATAATGAAGACATTTATGAACCAAGAAATGATTATGTTAGGATTTGATGTTCACTGCTATAGAACGCATAATTTGTTGAATGCAACAAGCAATATTCTATGGAACGCGGGTGAATGTTGACAGGTACTGATATTTAGGGTCAACTAGTAATGATCGTGATGATGTCTAATTTATTGTTTGCTGAATAAATATTTCAAACAAAAGGGCGGGAACATCAGTGAAAGGGTTGACAAATTTGGGAAGGAATATGCAATTTTTCCAGAGCGGTACCATTTAAATTGTTGATTGTGGGCTCTATGAAAGCTTGTTCCACTGCGCGCTAAAAGTCACACCACATAAGTTCTCTAAAAAGTCACAAGTCGAAAAAAATTCCTTTCAGCTTTACACTGTGGCATATCGTCGAGAAATAAGAAGTAAGAAATGGAGATGTGTTGATGTGTTATTTTTCCCTTGATCTTACCTTCGTACTGAAAAGTGGAAGTTTTAGAACATGTGGACTTTCTTTCTACTAAAAACGACTTTTATAGACGGCCTTTAGAAACGTATCATCCTTTCTGACCATAAATTGTCTCTAGTTTACAAATTTCACTATATAATCGGCCAAACACCCACTGCGAAGTTCAGGAGACTAGATGCTCTCTCAGAGTGTGTGATATGATCTTGATTTTTTTGCTTAATGACACTAAAAAAATCAGATAAAAAGCCAAATTAGTTTTTAAAAATCTGTAGTTGTGAACCACTGGGCGATTATCGAAGCTCTACTGCGAGGCCAGGCATAAACGACAACGTAGCTTGCAAAGCACTCCGGAAGCAAAAGGCAGTTTTTGTGTATCGTATTGACAGTGCTTAGAAAACCTACATTTGCTGTTCAATTCGAGAACCAAGTACATATTTAGAATCACCATTTCTCAAGCTATCGAATGATTACTAACACTTTGGTGGATAACATTTGCTCTGTGAAAAAACCATGTGGACGCAGTGAAAATCACACTGTACACACCGAAGAGGAAAACGCGATTTTCTCTTCGTTGCTACAGCTTACTGAAAAAACGTTTCCAAAAGCCAAAGATACCATCAGAACCGTAATTTTTTCAGCTATGGAATGGCTGTTTAAAGTCTAACGAGAAATCTATCGGCCAAAGACCATGTTTTTTCCTTAACTCTCCGCCTCTATGTTCCTCAAATGTGTAAAATTTGTAAAACATACCAATGGTTCAGCTGTGGCCGAGTACTATAGTGAGAGCTAGTGGGCGCAACAACTGCTCCTCAGGTCTAAACGTAGCCGTATGTTGCACTGCAGCTCGTTATCTTAAACTGCAGTAGTCTAATCTATCAGTAAGTTGGAATTTTAGCTCCTGAATCTTTTTAAACACTAGAAAAAACTCGTCTAATTCCAAAATATTCTAACTAACGGGGAAAAATAGGAGCATTTGCACATGTTGCACCGTGATTCTTGGTCCACATTTTCGTCATCACAATGGTCTTCACAGACTTCAGTTACCTTACTATTCTTAGTCAGATCATACTGGAGGCCAAGTAAAGATAGTCGGAGAGGAAAATTCCGGCAAATTTGTTTTTATCACTTTGGCATTGGATTAAGAAGGTCAACAATGAATAATAGGGAGATGAAATGCTTGGAGTAAGGGATAGAAGTGATGGAGGAAAATCACTTTCTAGCCACTTTTCCGCAGCATTTCAAACAACCTGAACAACTGCAGAAAATAGATTCAAGTTGCGTCAACGTATGTATAACTCTGCGAAAAAGAGCACTGTTGATGTAGCTACTTTATTCGTTCGCTAATCCGTCCTATTCGCCTTGTTTCGATAATTATGACGACCAACTTCGCAATGAAGAGCAAGTACTGTGGAAACTCGACTCAAATCGGCTTTGTTCTAATGAAAGTGAAGCCGACGAATCGTTAACTTTAATTTTCATTCTTACAAACTCTCCACAAGCTCAACCATAAAACAACGCACTGCTCTACAAAACAGATTGAAGCAAAGTTTAACACCTGATGCTTAGCTTAAATTATCTCGAAAAGGTAGCGATCACTAGCAAACGAATAGAAGTGGAATATAGACTATTCCATTGTGAGGGAACCTGTTTACTGATTAGATTTGACGCAGTAGAACAAACGAGAGATATGGATTACTGGAGGGCTCACCAGGTTCCTTAGTCACGGTAACAGATGTCGATAGAGCACCAGAATAGCAAGTTCGTAATGAGTAGTGTCTATGAAAGTAAGCATAAGCACCCAAAGAAATGTCCTGACAACGCGGAGCCAAAGAACGTCTACTACTCGCTCAACTGCAGCTTTTGCTTTTTCAGGCACAATACTGAAATATGGTTTACGTCGGTATCAGAAGTTCAGAACTACCACGTAATCAGTTCCACCGTCCGAAATGTGGTAGTACTGATAGACAGAGATGCTGTCACCAAGAAAAGCGCTACAACGCTATTTCCAACCACCTTAGGTATAGTGAACCTTTAAAGCAATCACTACTTGATTATTTTTCAGTTGCCAATGTTTTCTCGGTTACTTGGAATCAAAACTTTCCAATTCTTCTCATTCCAAAATAAAAAAAAATTAAAATACAAATGGAATTTTTGGAAACAAAGAGCATATGAGTAGACTATTTCAAAAAAAGAACACAGAAAGTCATCCTCACAGTTAACATAACAGGGTCAAAATCAATAAAAGAAAAAGGCTTGATTAGTAATGCTTGACTACCTCAAGCTTCCCGTTGTAAAGACAGCAATGTGGTCCTCACTTCAAGCGGACATCGTGCGGTGGCGTCGTAAGAGTACACTGGTGAGAAGGGGGTAAGAAATCAATAACGGCTATCAAGCGGCGCTTTTGGAGTGGGCGGAGTAGCTGATCTACAGACGATCAGCCCTTCGACGACCATCGCTGATAGGCACGAGGCGTAAGGCCGTCGCTGGTGTGGCTTTCGGCGAGATCAAGCCTGCGATTGGAGCACGTAATCTTTCCAGAGTAGTAGTCTGGTAATAATATAGACTTTTTACTTAAGGGGATTTTATCATCAGTAGCAGATTAAATGAGAACGAAGAGATTTGAGTAAGGCTATTTCTGATTTAACACCCAAGGGACGACGTGTACCAGCTGAGGTACCCGAATGTTTGAAGGCCTTTCTCGCTGCATAGAAGCTTTCTCTTAGACATTTGGTAATCATTCAAGAGCTGGAATCTCCGAAACTTTAATGACAAATTTAATTTCCAGAAAAGCCTTTTTATTACGTTGCAACAGTAAAAATAACGTTATGTTTCACACACAATTTTCTTCATTTGCTCGGCTGGGGCTTCGATATGGCTCTTCACTGAAATTTTTTTAGTCTTTAGACAGCCAAATGTTGAGGATTTCGATATCGTAAATGAATTTTGAAACCTCATCATAGTACGCTGAAAGAGAGAAAAGAAGATGACATTTCACGATCATATTTTACGCCTAAAATGCTAACCCGTCACTTGGACGCCAGTAGGTGGTTCATTGGTAATTATAGGTAAAGTTTATGAGTTAGAGGCGTTTCATCGTTGCATAAAGGATCAAGTATCACTAATGGACCTTTTACAAAAGTTTTTTAATATGAAGAGTGATTTTTTCTTATGCAATCCTTCATTTCTTGGCGGTAATACCACGTCCTTGTAAAAAATAGGCAAGCTTTCAGCCGCTATTGGGCATTTGTATCTCCTATCTTGCAAGAACGTAGTAATAAAGCACATCTCTTACATCTGATTCTAAAATGTAGCCCGAGTAAGTGCAGGAAGAGCGCGAGTCCATCATTGCGTACGATACGGGTCTTCCTCTATCAGCACCCGTGTTCCAAAAAAAAGTGTATTTTTCGCTAGTTGTAGATACTCTAATAATTATCGGACACCCTGATTCTCGAAAAATTTGAAGGTGTTCCCTTTTTTTCGAATGCTCTCTGTATTATACAGTAACAGAGAAAAGAATATGTTATTTAACGCTTAAGCATCCTTCGATGAGCAATGATTTTTCTCGGTATATTCAGCAGCTCTTAGATTAAGCAAATCTCGGAAAATTTAATAGTGCTCCTGGTTTTTTAAGAAACATCTTTATCGAGCTACAACACTGAAATTGAGATTGCATTCCACGTGGGCGCCGCATACGCCTTCCACCAGCGTGTGCATTTATATTGCAACATTGGCATCAAACCAACGCCGTTAAATGAGCACTTGATAGCTCAAATCTTGTAAATTTCAACGGCACGCTTGTTTTTTTGAAAAAAATCTTCTTGCGAGCTGTGGCAACAAGAATAAAACTCTGTTACACATCTGAGTATTTTTCGCTAGACATGGCTCTCCTCTCAGGCTTTCACACCCGTTCGATAGCTCAAATCTTGGAATTTTCAAGGTATGTTCACTTTTTGAGAGGGACTTTTTAGTCCGTCGTTACAGCTAGAAGAATATTAAATTTTACACTCGTCGTGCACAGGACGCCGCATGTAAACTGCGCTGCGCGATCGACACGGCACCGAGTGCCAAATTCAATAATCTTTTAGCTGCGACAGCACATTAGAACCTCGCTCCCAAAAACCAAGCTTATCGTTGAGGTCGTTGGAGAATGTGCTATCGAATGGTTACTGAAAGTCTGAATGAAACCTCTATACAGGCAATTTTCATAAAAGTACTTGCAATAACTCGAAAGCTTAAATCTTTGCCTACAACTAAACGTCGCTTTTTTCGAAACTTTCTTTTATAATCCTATAGCATTCAGTAAAAGAAATTATTTCCCACTCGCATTTCGCCTTCATTTTTACCATAAGTATAAACCGTCAGAGGCGCGAAAAGCATACCGGCGTGCACAGAATCTTCCGTTGTGTCAAAATCACCGTCTTTACCTATGGTGACTGTCGATGCGGCAAGAAAATCCTCAATGAAATTACAATAGTGCCGCTGTTTTAGCGCATAATGCGGTAGATCACTGTTCAGCTACGCGGTAGATCTGGCAATTACCTCACTAACAATTCGCCAGTGAGGCTTCCTTTATCAAACTTATAAGGTTATCTTACTAGCAAGCCGTTGCTGCGGCTTGCCTTCACATTTTACTTAGCTATGAACCTTTTCGGCAACTTTGCTTACCGGCCAACTCACCAAGCAAAGGAACTGAGCAGAGGCGGAGAGGCCGATCACGTTTGAAATATTGTTATTCAATTTGAGACACTTCATCATATCGACAGAACTTCAGACAAAAACGTAGATCTCAATGTTACGGAAAATTGTCTACACGATGATATACTCTTCGTGCTTCCAACGATCTATACGCGTGGTAAAGTGCAGGCGAAAGGTGAATGAAAAATGAAATCTCAATATGGATGCTACAGCGACATAAGAGAATGATTTGAAAAGTCGGCAATGCACAGGTGTAGCTAGAGATTTGAACTTTTTAGCGATTATTAATACTTCTATGAAAAGATCCTGACCAGCGAAGAGATCGGCTTAAAGATTTGTCGCCGTCTAACATGTAAGTACTGAGAATTTTACTTTACCTTTACAGCAACCATTTAAAAAAATAAAACAGACCCTTCAGATTCGCGGCATTCAAACTGTCGAATAATCACTAAAACCTGGGAAAGGAATAAAAAATACTTTTTGTTGAATATCGCTGCGGATAGTGATGAAGCAGAGAGAAGACTTCTCTGGAGACACATATTCCCCACCAATAGTTTGCATAATGCCTATGATCTAAGCCTCTTATTTGAACATGGTTCTCTTTCACCGCTTAGATTTCTTACACTTTTCATAAATGCTTAGCCTTTTCTCGCTTACCTTCATTCTGAAGAATTGGAAATAAAGATATGATTAATATAAGCTTACTTGTAATGAGAGTTTTCGATGAACACTTATCAAATACAGCAGGCATAGTAATTTTTGAGAGCTGACGCAAAGGTTTTTGCACAACACTCTACACTACTGATTATAACGTAGCATCATAACACCATAATTAGCAGCTAAATAAAATGAATACACGTCAATCTTTGATAAATTATTAGCTGTTCTTCAATATTCATTCACTATAATGATTCTTGGGTCTTGTCTAAAACTAGGAAGAGCACAATCGAAGAGCTTCTTTGTAATCCGCTTTGTACAATGCAATACAACTGATTGCATGCTAAATTCTGTGCAATTTCTTAGTAAACGAGCGCTATCCTCTGCAGAAAACATGCATAGCTAGGCCAAAAGCATATGAACATGTAGAGAATATCTTTTTCTATGAAAGTAATACAAGAAATTCGAAAACTCCCGCCAAACAAAGAATGAACCTTGAACGAAAGACTAAGATCGCACAATTCACTTTGCTCACGTTGATTTCTATAACCGTCCGTTAGGGGGCGAAACATTTCAAAACAATTTAGAAGCAAGGATTGTCTGTCAAAAATGATACTGCAGACTTCAAAGTAATGACACTTCATCGACTCTTGGGTGTTTTTCGATGATTAGCATACCTTATGAGTTGACGGTTTCATAAAGGAACGAGAAACATGTTCTACTGCGTTATGGGCGTTGATTTTCTAATATTGTTCGCTAATATTAATCCTGAGGAATGTCTCTTGCATTTGTCTTCAATTTGTAGCATCGTTAGTGGTGGCTGAAAGCATATCTGGCCTTTACAAAGATTTGCAGTGGCCTGTCGCTGAATCGAGCAGTGCTTCTTATCAACCCAGACAAGTCTCCGACCAATTTGCCGACCCCGGTGAGGTAGATAGTTTGATGAGCCATGAACGCGTGATCGAGATATCGAGCTTGTGCGGCGTAAAGTATTTCTAACCACTGCGCTATCTGCGCTGTTCTCACTGAAAAATGGGATAAATGAGCGTTATCCTTGGAACTACGTTAGTAATAGTCCATTCATTAACAGTTTATGCTTTTGCAGCGATACAGGCTTTCTATAATCAGAATTCAGCCATACACCTGTATAACCTGTCGTCCCGTAGATCGTCGAGTGACTCAAGCGCCTACCAGCAACAATTCTATTTATCCCCATCGCGCGCAAGAGTAGCCCAATGAGTCCTCCTCGCTAGGGTTTCCTTTCGCTGAGCACCATACCTTTCTACCATGTCTTTCGTGAAAAACGGACCATCGGGTGGGTGGTCTTCCTGTAGGGCGCTTGGTATCCCAAGAATTCAGTCAGTAACGGCTCTCGTAGATCGGTTGTTAGTGAAGCGCATCACGTGTCCAGCCCACCTTATTTTCGATATCCTGGCATGTAAAACGGGGCCTTCAATCTTCGATCTTTGACATAGGTCGGAACTTCGAATCCTTTCTCTCATTTGCAAAATACCGGTTACTCCTAATATTGACTTTTCGACTGCGTGATCCATAAGGCCAAGTAGTCTTTTATCCTGCTACGAAGCGGCCAGGTTTCTGCTGCAACGTTAGGGCAGAGATAATTGTCGAATTGGAAAGGTGAACACGGAGTCGTATGTTCGTTGTTCACTACATTTTCGATGCTCTTAAGCGCTCCCCAAGCTGCCTGTTTCTTCCTGCTCAACTCTGGAGCTAGGTCGTTAATCATGATAATTTCACGACCTAGATAGACATAACTGGAGCATTCGGAGATTGTCGTTCCGTTGAGCGTGATTGGAGCAATCAAAACCCATCCGTTCCTCATAAAAACCGCTTTCGCTAGATTTAGCTGAAGGCCAATCATTCCACCAGATATTATCGAAATCGGTCAACATTCGCTCCGCTTGGCTGATGTTTGATGTTATGAGGACGATATCATCAGCAAAGTAAAGAAGGTCCAATTATTCTCACTTCCATGTCGTTCCATTCTGATGTTCGCATGACGTTTTGAATGGTGGCAGTGAATAATTTTGGCGAATTTGAATGGCTTCATCGAACGCCTCTTCTTACGTCAATCATGACATTTTTGTAGAATGGAGATATTTTAGTCGTGGAAACTTTATAAAGCTTACGAAGGATCATTATGTACCGAATAGGGACTCCTGGTTATCCAGAGCCACTATAACCTCTTCTGTTTCCATTGAATCAACGGCTTTCATCAAATCGATGAAAGTGGGACAGATCGGTAGTTTGTACTCTCGTGAAGCTTCAGTAAGTCACGTAAACTTGTAGTTGTGGTCTATGGTACTAAATGCTATTCGAAACCCTGCTTGTTCGCATGGCTGCCCTTTGTCCAGTGTTTTGTCAATCCTGTTTATGATGACTCGAGTGGACGGTTTATAGACAACCGACAGCAAGCAGATTGGGCGATAATTGCCTATGTCGTGAAGGTCTCCCTTTTTGAACAACAACACGATCTTGCTGTTTTTCCACTGAACGGAAACCTTACATTGTGACAGGCAGCGAGTGAAGAGCGGAGCCACGGTGTCGATGAGAAATGGTGGTAGGTTTTTCAGGTGTTCTGGTGCAATCCTGTCTGGACCGGGTGTTGTTCTGTTCTTCGCCGATGATATAGCATGTCGGATTTTGGAAGGAAGGACCAGTTGAAGGACTGACTCATCCTCTTTCAAGTTATATGACGGTAAGAGAACATGGCTAGGGAGCAGATTCGAGTAGTACTGTTGGAAGATTTTCTCCACTGCCCTTCTGGAAGCTGTAAGTGTCCCTTCACGATATCAGATTGCAGTCATCTTGGTCTTATAATTGGCGAAGCCTCGCTATGATTTACAAGTGCTCTTCCCAGCTCTTGCAGCTTCTGCCATAACTGCTATTCGCCTTTATTTAAGGTGTTCTTTTATCGCTTCTCTGCAGCGTTTCGTAATTCCGGACTTAAGATTTCGGTTGCCTGTAGCACTTACGATTCCACATTGACGTAACAGCTCTAGTGTTTGTGGAGACAAGCGACTCCTTGTGACTTTAGGACTCTCCACTTGCATAGCGCCATCGCAAAGGTATCCAACTAGCCGGTCGTATTCTTCGTCGATATTGTCGACAGCGGTATCTTCCCAAGAGCCGACTAATGATTTGAATACATCCCAGCCTATGGTATCTCTGAGACTTCGCTGTTTGAATTTAGCGGCTTTCTCTCCTTTCCGCGATAAACGGAACTTTACGCGGAGGAGGCGATGACCTGATCCCGTGTTGAACTTAGGAACAACAGCGACATCGATCAGGCGAAACCTTCAATTTAGTAAGATGTGGTCTATTTCGTTATTTTACTCTACATCGAGAGACTCCCACGTCCACCGCTGAGAGTGAGGCTTTAGGCATTGCTAGTTACCATGGATGGTTTGAGTCTTCATGATAAATTCAGATAGCCTCTCACTCTGTACATTCCATTCTAGTATGTGAGTCTCATGGTGAGGTTCTTGCGACGTTCCCCTAGGTTAAATTTTCGCTCTAAAATCTCCAACAATGACCTTGAAGAAGGCAAGGTCATCTCTGAAGAATTTTTCGAGGTCCATATAGAACGCTTCGACTTCGTCTTCGTCATAGCTTGATGTTGGTGCGCAAGCGACGAAGATGGTCAAAGTCGGCATAGAACCACATCGTTTCAACCGCAATTTTCCGACACGGATTGTTAGTTGTTTAAACGAACCTATGTTCACGGTCAAATTCGATTTGACGAGAACGCCAACGCCGCCGACATCTCTGCTATCGCATGTTCCAAGGAACAGCTCTTCTCTAGTGTCATAAACAACGTGAAAAGGATGGCGTATTCTCGTCTCAGCCAGGCCAATGACGTCGTACCTTATCCTTCTTGCTTGAATCAATGAAATTCTATAGCGGATTCGTGAGCGAGTGTTCTTGCATTGCAGGCACAGACCTTCATTTTAGTCCGTTTCGATTTTAGTAGCTTGATTCGACTCAGAGATTTTAGCAGCCTCTCCACACTCGTCTTACCTGGTGCTGCCGTACCAGAGGCTCTTGTGAGGTCAGCGGAACGATGCTCATATCTATTATTGTTTTTGGCATTTTATACCCAAGGTACAGCTTGCCAGGCTCCAAACGTGGAGGCTGGGTAGTCACGAGTAGCTTGCCAGTCTCTCTTGGAGTAACCGGAGAAGCTTATTTGTTGAAGGCTGCCCTAACCACCTCCCACGCACTTTCCAGCCGCTTGATTGCAGACTTTTAGCCGACTTGAGTGGTAGAGATAGAGTTTTGTCAAATCAGCGCTGCAAAAGTTGGAGGCTCGTCCTCTGAATCCACCTGTGCCTCTGAGAAGCACACCGTCGCTTTTGGTTTGCGTTGAGTTTTCCTATCCACCACATGGGGTAGCGCATCGTGCCCTCGCGACTATCCGGCGGTGATCCCTCGAATAAGAAGATCCGTGGTTAGCTATGCAGTACTAAGAAACTTGCTCTGAAGTTGAAACAACTCACTTCAAAATCAAAACGTATCTTTTTCTGTTAGGAAAACGTAGTAGCAAGGTCAAACCACAAAACCAAACCTTGCGTGCAAATCGGCAATTCTCAAGCTAACGAATGACTGCAGCAACATCGATCTAAAAAAAGAAACCAATGTTATGTATCAGCTGAAAAGAGGGTACGAATCGTAATAGCTGAGTCTGGTTTGACCTCGAACGGAATAATACGGAAGGTGCCGTATGGTCCTCTAATGATAATTGAAGCAACGCAATAATCGAGCAGTTCGCCAAAAATGCCACCGGTATTTTCCCTTAGAGACAATCTTTCGGTGTGAATATTCCATATTATGCTCTACTATAGTCCCTCCACGGACCTCCCTCTTTGAGGGATCCCGCCCGGATAGTCGCGAGGGCACGTGGCGCGTCCCCAGGTGGTGGATAGGGGAATAAAACGCGAACCAAAAGCGACCGTGTGCTTCCCAGAGACGCAGGTGGATTCAGGGGACGAGCTCCCTGCTTCTGCAGCGCCGACTTGACAAAAACTCTATTTCTACGAGTCAAGTCGGCCAAAAGCCTGCAATCAAGCGGCTGGGAAGTACATGGGAGGCGGTTAGGAGTCGCCTCCAACAAATAAGCTCCTCCCGCTCCTCCGAGAGAGACTGGCAAGCTACTCGTGAGTACCCAGCCCCCACGTTTAGAGCCTGGCAAGCTACACGTTGGGTATCAAAATGCCAAAAACAGTAACAAATATGGGCCTCATTCCCCTGACCCCGAAAGAGCCCCTGATACGGCGGCGCCAGGTAGGACGAGTACGGAGAGGCTGCTAAAATCTCAGGACCGAACTAGGCTGCCAAGATCGAAACAGACTAAAATGACGATCTGTGCCTGCAATGCAAGAACCCTTGCTCATCAATCCGCTGTAGAAGATCTATTGATTCAAGCAAGAAGAATAAGGTACGACTTCATTGGCCTGGCTAAGACGAGAAGGCCATCCTTTTCACGCTGTCTATGACACCGGAGAAGAACTGTTCCTTGGAACATGCGATCGCAGAGGTGTCGGTGGCGTTGGCGTCCTCGTCAAATCGAATTTGACCATGAGCATTGATTCGTTTGAACAACTAACTACCCGTATCGGACGATTACGGTTGAAACGATGTGGTTCTATGCCGGCTTTGACCATCTTCGTTGCTTACGCACCAACATCAAGCTATGACGAAGACGAAGTCGAAACGTTCTATATGGACCTCGAAAAGTTCTTCAGAGAAGATCATACATTCTTCAAGGTCATTGTCGGAGATTTTAACGCAAAAATTGGACCTAGAAGAACGTCTGAAGAACGGCACATAGGGACCCACGGACTAGAATGGAATGAACAGGGTGAGAGGCTATCCGAGTTTATCATGACGACCCAAACCATCCATGGTAACTCGCAATTCCAAAAGCCTCTCTCTCAGCGATGGACGTGGGAGTCTCCCAATGGAGAGTACCATAACGAAATAGATCACATCATAGTAAATCGAAGGTTTTGCCTGACCGACGTCGCTGTTGTTCCCAAGTTCTACACGGAATCAGACCATCGCCTCCTTCGCGCAACGTTCCGATTTTCGAGGAGAGGAGAGAAAGCCGCTAAATCCAAACAACGAAGTCTCAGAACTACCATAAACTGGGATGTATTCAAATCATTAGTCGGCTCTTGGGAGGATACCGTTGTCGACAACATCGACGAAGAATACGATCGACTCGTTGAATATCTTCACGTTAGAGCTAAAAAAGCCGAGAGTCCTAAGGTCACGAAGAGACGCTTGTCTTCGCAGACACTCGAGCTGATACGTCAACGTGGAATCGCACGAGCTGCAGGCAACCGAAACCTTACGTCCGAACTTGCGAAATGATGCAGAGAAGCGATAAAAGAAGACCTTAAAGAGAGAAGAGTAGCAGTTATGGCAGAAGCTGCAGAAGCTGGGAAGAGCATTCGCAAAGCCCAGCAAGGCTTCGCCAACTATAAGACCATGATGATTGCACTCCGATACCCTGACGGGACACTGACAGCTTCCAGAAGGGCTATGGAGAAAATCATCCACCAATACTACTCGGATCTCTTCGCTAGCCATATTCTCTTACCGTCATATAAATTGAAAGAGGACGAATATGTCTTTCCACCGGTCCTTCCTTCCGAAATCCGACATGCTATATCGTCGGTGAAAAGCAGAACAACACCTGATCCAGACAGGATTAGAACAGAACACCTGAAGAACCTGCCGCCAGTTCTCATCAACACCCTGGTTCGGCTCTTCACTCGCTACCTGTCAGAATGCAAGGTCCCTATTCAGTGGAAAACCAGCAAGACAGTATTGTTGTTCAAAAAGGGAGACCTTCACGACATAGGCAATTATCGCCCAATCTGCTTGCTATCCGTTGTCTATAAACTCTTTACTCGAGTCATCCTGAACAGGATTGACAGAACACTGGACGAAGGACAGCCATGCGAACAAGCAGGGTTCAGAAAAGGATTTAGTACCATTGACCACATCCACACGATCACAAGACTCACTGAAGTTTCGCGAGAGTACAAACAACCACTCTGTCTCACTTTTATCGATCTGAAAAGAGCCTTTGATTCAGTGGAAACAGAAGCGGTTATGGAGGCTCTGGGTAACCAGGGTGTCCCTACTCGGTACATAATGATCCTTCGTGAGCTTTATAAAGATTTCACGACCAGAATATCTCCATTCTACAACAATATCACCATTGACGTAAGAAGAGGGGTTCGACAAGGCAATACAATATCGCCAAAACTATTCACTGCCACCCTACAAAACGTCATGCGATCATTAGAATGGGACGAAATGGGAGTGAAAATTGACGGTCGACAATTAAACCATCTTCGCTTTGCTGACGATATCGTTCTCATAACACCAAACATCAGCCAAGGAGAATGAATGTTGACTGATTTCGATAACGCCTGTGGAAAGACTGGTCTCCAACTGAATCTAACGAAAACAATGTTCATGAGGAAATGATGGGTTTTGAATGCCCCATTCACACTCAACGGAGCGGCAATCTCCGAGTGCTCCAGTTACGTCTATCTGGGTCGTGAAATCAACATGATGAACGACCCTAGCCCCAGAGTTGAGCAGGAGGAAACGAGCGTTTTGGGAAACGTTTAAGAGCATCGAAGATGTAGTGAAGAGTACAAAGAACATCCGACTCCGTGCCCACCTTTTCGACTCGACGATTATCCCTGCCCTAACGTATGCATCAGAAACCTGGTCGCGACGTAAGCAGGATGAAAGATCACTTGGAGTTATGGAACGCGCAGTCGAAAGGTCGATGCTAGGAGTATCCCGTATTTCGCAAATGAGAGAAAGGATCCGAAGTTCCGACCTACGTCAACGATTGAAAATCAGAGACTCCGCTCTACACGCCAGGATGTCGAAAATAATTTGGGCCGGACACGTGATGCGCTTCAACGACAACCGATGGACGAGAGCCGTAACCGACTGGATTCCTCGGGACGTCAAGCGCTCTAAAGGAAGACCACTGACCCGTTGGTCCGATTTCTTCACGAAAGCGATGGAAGAAAGATATGATGCTCAGCGAATTCCTAGAGCCAGGAGGACCCACTGGGCTATTCTTACACGCGATAGGGAAAAATGGAAGAGTTGCTGGTACCCGCTCGAGTCACTCGACGATCAACGGGACGACAGGTGATACAGGTGATAGTCCCTACCACGCCATACCTCACAGCCACCAATATTTTCTTTGCAGCAATTACAAGAACCAGCTCATCAGTAGAGATAGTGGGTATTAGCTTAATTTTATCGTCGAATGTGCCTCGTAATATATGCACTATTATAATACTAACGCGTACGTAACGAGAAATATTTCTCGACATGCTTAGGAACCTTCTCTGTGGGGATCAATTCCATTTCAAGAAAGGGATTCGGCAATATTGCAAACTATAGAGCAGGTCTCCTTTTTTCGCATTTTGTGGTAACACTGTTCCTGTATTTTTTCAGTGTTGAGTCGTCCACTGCTTAGCGTTATATAGACTAATTGAGCATGAATATGGCGAACCTCGCCAAAGCGTAAGCCACCACGGTTATTGCACTACTGCTATTGAATGTATTGTACTGCTTTACTAGTCCATTTAATCGACTGTTTCTAAAACCTCGTAAAAAACAATCAAAATAACTTCAAAAAATGAATGCTTTTTGCCTAAACGAGGTTGGTACGCCAGGGCCAAACACCGGTGTTTCGGAGGCTCGTCCTCCTTGTCAGTGACCTCCGCACCACATTAAGCCCTGCATTGTAGCAAGGAGGGAGGCGAATGTGGTATATGGTGATGGCATAGTATACAATGACACTGGTCCATCACCATCAGTCTATGGTATTGGCTGGTAGACCAAAAACTAGTCCATTAAATCGACTTTTACTAAAACCTCGTAAAGAACATTCAAAATAACTCCAAAAAAAGACGACGAGCCTCCGAAACACCGGTGTATGGCCCTGGCGTACCAACCTCGTTTAGGCTAAAAGCAATCTTTTTTTTGGAGTTATTTTGAATGCTTTACTAGTATTCATTAAATACTGTATTTAACACCTCGGAACTGCTGAACAGAAATACTACTAATATATTCCTACTATGCCGAGGTTAATTGATAATCGGTCTAGGGAATTACTATTTGAGCAATTATGTTTTGTGACATGCTCGGAGAACAAACCTTTGTCTAGAAAAAAAGAAAGCAGCAAGAGTTTTGCCTAGGAAATCCATAATTCCGTCATTGATGATAGATGAGTGAGAAGGATATTGAATTTGAGTCTGTTCTATTACAATAATGAAAAGACGTTTGAACATAACAACTTGCTCCCGAGAAAACAAATAATTTGGTAAACCTTTGCATTCGGCTATTCTTATAAGTCTCGCTCAATTCCCTGGGCAAGAACTTTTCGCAAGAGCGTTAGTAACCATTCAATAGCATAGGTTTATAGCTGGAGTCCTAAGTAGCCGCTTTTTGAAAGGACCCTTCTATAAGGTTGAGAAATTCAATATATAATTATATTTCACAGCGGCTGTGCAATTCTACATTTACTTATAACACAAAAAGCATATAAACGTAGAAAGAACATTTTGTAGTATCAGAGCAGGTGTTCAATCTGCAGTTTCTTCCAGAGTGAAGAAGCAGTTCCCAATTGAATAACAAAAATCGCACTTTCTTGTGAAAAAATTGATTAACTAACGCACCAATCCCCTTGCCACCTAACCCTGCGGCCCGTGAACTGACCATAGAATTCATGGTCGCGTACGTGCACCAATTTTGTTTTTTCTGCTACAGTGCAGAAAAGCGGTTCTTCCAAAAAGTAAGCACGGCGTTGGTATCCTTTAATCTTACGCCATGCAATGATCAATAATACTCTAAAAAAGAGCTCTGTCCGGCAAGGTGTAAGACATAGATTTTTCTTTTTCTCTTACAACGCTATCAAAAGAGCTCTTCCGAAAACCAAGCACACTTATGAGTTCTTCAAGACTTGTGCTATTGAAACAGTGCTAACAATTTGAAGGAGGAGTCTTGCCCAGTGAAAGATAAGCGAGTTAAGAGAAAAAAAACGCACGGTTGCGTGAAACATAATCTTATCTTGAATTTTACAGCGTCATAAAAGGTTGTTTTGAAGAACCGATTACATATGGTTGCGTATAGCTCTAGCGAAAGATGTAAGCTTCTGAGTGATTGCTCACACTCCTATGAAAACTTCATGTCCATCGAAACTGGTCGTTTCTTCATTTATTGTGGATAACTGAAAAGAACCACAATATAAATCTGGTAATATACCTTGAACCTATAAAGAGGTCTGTTATGGCAATTATGCAGTGCTAGATGAGTGTTTCGGCATTAAAGCCTCATTAGTAGCACGGTGACTTTCGGTTCAGCCAATCCTGTGCGGGGGAACAGTCTCCTTACATATAGAGGAATTGACGCCGAATCAATAAATCACCGCTTGACAGGAGACAAAATTCTCGACATTGCAGTGACCAACAGTAGCTCGCTAATGGCTAAGCTGAAAGCAAAGGCACCGTCCTACTAATGAGGCCGCAATGACGAAACATGTGTCTGGCACTGCATAAGTGCCATAAGAGAACTCATGATAAGCTGAAGATATGCTTTCAGATTTATATTAAATCAATCCTTTCAAAGATCGTGGTTGCATCTATGGAAGATGTAGTATACTTGCGTGTTCTAAATTGATGATACGATGAAGACTGCAAGTGAAGTAGAATCAACTATAAAAATCGTTAAAAAAAAATTTCAGTGAAAAAGCTCACTTTCTCAGATTATTGCTAACTTGGGATATATAACCCTTTACTATGACATGAAAAAGCCACTTGAATTGTGGCATAACCATTAGAATGTTAAAAAATTGTCGAAATGATGGCTAAAATCGAAACTAAGCTCATCAACCCACAAGTGGTAATAATGACGGGAGAGGGGGTATCTTAGCAATGATTACCGTGGTTTCAGAATTACCTAATTAGCCTTACACTGACAAAATCGACGAGGAGTAGATGGCGTTTGACTCTTGTGCGTCGGCTTTGATATCTTTGCATTATATAACTCAAAAAATTTTGATACTACACTCAGTGTTTGCACGTCGGGCATCAAACTGAGTTTGAATTACATTTTCAACACTCTAGCTATTATTAGATCCGAATCACCAACACAACGACAGCATAGAATTGCCTCAACACTCATCATCTTGCGATAAATTAGCCATTAAAAAGTTTAATGGTTTGCCCTCACCATTCATTTTGGACAAGACTTCAGCAAAATTGTAAGAAAAGGCTAGAAAAGTACAAGTACTCAGAATGCAACGAATGATTGATGCATTATGGTTGATTAAGCGCACGGCAGAATGCAAACAAAGCTCAGAAGAAAGCGATAATGTAGACTGCTGTACAAGAGCGTTTGCGTTTGCGGGAATCGAACCCACATCTTACTCTTTCCGGGAGCATGTGCTAAGCAGTTGCACCACCGGCGCTCGTTTTCCACTCCACTCTTTCTACGCTACAACGCGTTATCTGTATACAGTGAGCCGTCCAGCCGTCTATATCAATTTAGTATATTACGCCAGCGTTATTAGGTGAGTGACAGTCTATAAAATGAATCTATTAGATGCTAGGAAGCGTGCATACACTTTAATTAAGCCAGTTGACATGCGGGCAGATGTCATGTGTGCAGTTATCCACCGTAGCGCTAAGTTTGGCATCACTTTCGCACGCATCCCAGTATTTGAGGTAATCAAGAGGCACGTCAACAATTACAAGTCGTAGACCGCGACTCTTCACAAAACTAATGCTGCATGCAATCTCCGCTTAATAGACCAACACGTTCATAGGACAAGAAATCTTCACATTCAGCTGGTTCATGATGGTCGCCCATTCATGAGAATGAGCAAGTAACTTCTTTGCTCTGGCACTTTATCGCTTTTGACTTTCTATTTTCTCCATTAACTTTACAATTTTTCATCACTTTTTTCTTGTTTTCTAAAGAAGAGTGATGTTTGACCTATCAAAATACGTTTACAGTAATTCACAGGACCATCACAAAGTAAAAGTGTGAATCTTCATTGACTTAAATTTCAAAATTGGAAAAATAATCTTGCAAATATCGAGACTTGCAGAAACAGCGGAACAAATTCTCTTAACAAAACGTCATTAGAAAAGCACATTAATGGAATTCTGGTATTGGTGCATGAGTATTACATCCACAGGTATACTGACTGATGTAAGCGATTAAAAGCTAGAAATAGTTCTTATACTATTCTTCTGCGTCAAGAACACTGAGGGACAAAAGCATCTCTGCTAGTTTACGAAAAACTTCATGATTATCCCTTTTTTAGCTATGATTTACAATGTAAGTTTACTTGATTCTGGATTTCCTCTATGCGCTCATAGGCTATACATTGCCAAATCGGGGACTAAAATTTATGCGATGTGAGATATTGCCGCCGTTCGTGGGCTTACCTTGTAGCAAAGATAGCATGTTGAAGACGTCATTTCCGTTCAAGTCTCAAAGTAATGAGCGACGATAATGTTTTCATTTTCACGAGAGGATGCGTTTTGTCGCTTTCCGCCTGTCGGAAACAAAAAGTAGGGGATATAAAGCGAAAAAGTGTTGTGACAGCATAGTAAATTCCCGTTCTGCTCATGGATATTCATGAAACTCTTGGTCATCAATGGAATCACCCAGTATTGTGTCAACAAAATGATGACAGCTGGTGAATTTTGAGTAATGTCATCGTGGTAGCCTTACTGATTCAATCATAAATAGAATACATCAAACAAGTAATCCATAGTAGAGGAAGGATAGTGAAACACTTTTCAGATATGCATCTTGAGCTGCGTAATACACTTCCATTAAAGGAAAACTCATACGCACCATGACATGCAGTGGTCATTAGAAAACGAATGCACTTCTGAAATATATTTTTTTGAACTCAATAAAGATAGTAGGAAAATAAGATGGGTGCTAAAGTTGTTGTCTAAATACGCTTTTTCCCTAGAAAGTCGTATATTTATGCCATTATCGGAAGACTTTTCACATCTCTGCGCAAATCAGCAATGAATGTCCTTTTTAATGGAGACTTCTAGGAAACATAAATTCGAATTGGCCCAGTATCCCATCAGTTAACTTAAGTGAATCCAAGGAATTTATGGAACAATTGCTAGGTATAGTGAATAAAGCGACAACGAGTTCCGTTTCTGTTTCCTATATTATTTTTCAGCTGGATACAATGAATTTTGTCGCAATTCATCAAGAATACCGTATTGCTTTCTACTTTGACTCTACGGCACTAGGAATGATTGGTCAATTCAATTGATGATGAAAAGAAAGTATGGTGAAGTGCTCTCATTGTCAGGATAGAGTGCTTACCATTTCGAGAATACAAGATTTGCATCTATTATTTTTGAGATGGTTGGAAATATTTCAATGTTGAACAACACAATACAATTGATCTTCAGACGATTACTCGACGTGCCGTAGCTGATCAAATGTAATAAGCCACCTGTTAGTTCATTTTCGTAGTTTGAATACTCGTTGGCAATAGCAGTGGCAAAAGTATAAGACTGATGTGGCATCGCTGATATCTGCGCAATTGGAAAACAATTGCACCAGACAGCAGAACTGGCCGCCATGACTCCTGCCACAATGCTGCTGTGTGCCGGAAAATCGGCACGACCACCCGATCATTCTAAGTTTGGACACCTACGTCAGTGAACATGGATACGGTAACGTATCATGCCAGGAGTCATCTCGCTGTCTGCGCACATCGGTTGAACATTGAACTTTACCACTTTAATTAACCCGTTTCTACAATGTATTTTTTTCTCACTGTGCGAATCTGGTATTTAATTTTTCCTCTTCTTCTTAGAGTCGCAGAACACTGGTTTAGCAGTGCTCCTTATAATCTCAAAGATAGCCTGACTACGGTGCTCCATAGAATGTTCGTTGTTTGACCTCCTCGAAGTGATGGAGGTAGGATCTGGTCCCGCGCACGCCGCGACGAGCATCAAATCTATTCGACCACGGCGCGCCAACAGTTAACATGATAATCCTTGACTTAAATGACACGTTGTTATTCTTGCATTGATTCTTGGAACTTTCGTTGACGATGTTGTTCTGTTCTACTAAAGCTGGCTTATAATTCAAGCGATTTTCGAATTTATGCGTAGGGTTACTTCAGCATCCAACCTGATAAAGTTACATGTTGAAATCGACCCACCCACAATCCTCGTTCAAAGGTGATCATCAAAATGTTAAACACAATGAAATTGTCGAATTCGCACTTCTTTATGTGAACATCCATTTATTCTTGCTTTCAAAGCGATTTTCTAAGCAGCGACAACGAAGAAAGTGAACTGCTTGATACCCAAAACAATCTCTTGTCTTGATGACAGAATTTTTTTTGACATGTGACAGGTATGCAAAATCAAATCAAACGTATTGAACTTCGAGGTGATGATAAAAGTGCAACGTCTGTAGTTGTTGATATAAGAAAAAAGCACCTTGAAGGCCACGAAAAAGAAAAGTATACTGTGGACAAACTACTACGGTTAAAAAAAAGGTGTGGGAAATTCCGAAAAGGATGAGATAATTCTCATGCATATCACGGGAATACTACAATTTCTTGAGTGAAATTTTCCCACTAAAAGCCCAGATATTATTTGTTCTTATTTCACTTTGTTACGAGCCTCCGCCATGTCCAACGACTTTCGGAAGATTACCGATTTGAATAGTACGATGAAGTTGAAGAGGCATGTCAAGAATTTGAATCGAAGCAGAAGGAATGGTACTTCGACCAGTTCCGCAACATGAAGCACCGATGGCGGAAAGTCGTAGCAAACGATGGCTTTCATTTCGAAGCAAAAATATCATTATTTTTGTTTGGAATTCATACACAAGTTTCCAAGTTTTTACAAGTGTCCCAGAACTTTCTTTTCTACTTAAAAAGAGGTTGAAAATGATATTGTGGATGGAGTAAATCAAGCACTGTAGAGGGTATTCAAATTTTCCATGTTTGAAAATTCATGAGTGATGATTTGAGAAAGGCCTAGATAGATCAACGTAAAAACGAAAGGCCACTACGTTATGCGCCCTTAAAAGCCAAACTGCTTCTTGCATTTCATGGCAACTATTTTGTTAGGCGTCATAAGTTGGAACTAATAATAAGATTATATTTATATAACGATAAAACAAAGTTTCTTCAATCAAATCAGCATGGGATCCCCACGAATTCTTCTCCAGACGGAGGAAAAATCTCTGAATAAAAGGCTGAAAGCGCTCTCTTTAGCCGCGGCATTGAAATCTCTGACGCAGAGCGAATGGAGAGGCGAGTGATTACGTGATTCATTTGGAAATTTTATTACATTTTGAAAGATCTCAGGATGCGAATTGGGATATTCTCTTCCTCCCAGAGCACTTCTAAAAAATTTTTGTGAAATCAACCATTTTCAAAATTATCGTGTTTCAGGCCATCAATTTAGTATCGAAGCTGTGGTGAGAAGCCATTTAGCAAGGAAATACGCGTCGCAGGTTAGATGCAGTTTTATTTTCGCTGTTGAAGCACGCTAAAAAGATATTTTCAAAATCCAAATAATTTATTAGAATTGCCGTAAATTGAGCCATCGAATAAATATCAAAAATTCAAGGAAAAATGAAACAGTCTTCGTCCCAAACACGCTAATTTCTCTCAAATTTGATGATCGATTTTGAGTGGTACTTTTTGAGTGGCACATTTTACCTTGGAATCAACTATAACAATCATTTGCGTGAATAATTGTTATTTCCTTTCTCTTACGCAGAATCATGTCATATCGCCAAATAATTAATATTCTATTTATTAATAATAAAAAAGGTCAGGCAATGAGTCAAAGCGCTCGTTAGAGAGCTGAGCCGGCGGATAGACAATTTTGTGGCTCGCAGATGGCAGTTCAAACGGTTTCCAGACGAAAGGACGCATTCAGAAACTCTCGACTGACAAGAAAGTGTGCACTCCTTTGATGAAACTTCAGCGCCTGAAATGGCTTCGAAACAGCAGCCGCCATCTAAACCCTTTGCTTATCTTCTCAGAAAATCTCAGTTATTCACTCATCTTAATAGTCTCCTCTTGCCCATTTGAAAGTAAGCATAACTCCTGAATCACTCCAATAACGCTTTCACGCTTCTGAAGTCGCTGTCAACTATATCAGAGTTACCCTTTTGATAGCTTGAGTACTTCTCCAGTCACCTAACCGCACCTCCAAAATCTCACTTGCTTGAATGCTCTTCAAACATTGGTCAGCAATCCGTTGTTATGTTTTTTGCCTCTAGTTTGAGACTCATCAATGACTCTTCAAAGTCGACAACGTTCGGTCAATGCTAAGACGCATCAGTAAATAGTCTAAACAAGTCTCTACTATCGCATTATCCCGTTTCTTGAACACTTTGCTAACCTTAATTGTATCAATACATCCACACTCATCCAATAATTGTAAGCCACCCCATCTTCCTCTTAGGTCGCCCCCAATGACCTCTCACCTTTTACTTTGCATCGTAATAACTCAGAGTAACACTTTATTAAGAGTGCACTTGATTCTCTTATAGCCGACACTGCGTTCTCCTCACTCCCACATCATGCTGTATCTCACCGAATTGCGTATTATAGCACTTGGTCTCTGCAAAAGCTTTATATACCGCGTACTACAGTAATTTATCTATTAGATTGCTCCATATACACTTCGACAAGCCTGAACTAAAATTTGCTAAGCGCTCTTAGTAAGTAACCTGTATAAGTCTCTACTGCCTGTCAACCCACTTCTAATCACTGCCTTAGATGCAACCTCATCAGCACGCTCCCGCCTATATGGATGTTGTAAAACTATCCTAGCTTCCTGTAGAATCATCCTCCAAAGTGCTTGCATTCGTCATTGTATTATAATCTCTTTAGTGACTCAGTATAAGCGTTCAGTTAAGGTTACATTAGTACAATTATAAGCGAAGTCAGTGGCACGTATCATATCCCATGTATACAGTGTCATATATCAGCTTCTCATTAAACCTCCCATGAGCAAACACACCACGGTCCAATTTTTCTCGCCGGATGTTATCGAAATACTCCAAAAAGTGGTAATTGATCGGCGAGAGGTCTAACGAAGCTAATGGATACAGCAGAGTTTGGCATCTCAGCCCGGTTAGCTTGCGCAGTATTGTCAGTGCCTTTTGTAGTCGTGCGTTTTTGTTGAGGCCAATTTGTAGATCCTGTGTATCACATGGCAGATCAGTGGCGAGCATTCGTCAAAAGCATAGAGCACTTTCTGCATGCAAAGCATAATCTAACTATATTGGAATATAGCAGTTTAATCTAAGCACTTCAGCAGCTTCCAGCTTTGAGATTTCTTTGAATAGAGACAAGACAGATGTATCTAACACTCAGTTAATATGTGGTGAACCACCTTCTTCAAGTGACTCGAATAGAATTTGTTGTTTACCGCCAAACACAGACTCGTTTAGACGGGAGACTGTACGATGATAGCTGCAAGCGAGTATTTGTATTTGCCATCCTCGAAATATTTTAGACGATTTGGCTCCATTTATAGTGTATCCTTTGAAGGGCAAAGCGACACTTTTCGCGTCCGTGCCAGGTAACGTTGAATCTCACTCAGGTATTGTAACTGCGACGTCGCTCCCCTCTGCGAATTTGCATCAGCCAGACCGCAGTGGAAATAGGAGAAAATGTCAAACAAATTGAGATTTTGAGGCCACATTACAAGAAATGATGGAATTCATTTGAAGGTTTCTTCAGAGAGAAGTTCAATAAAAAGGTCATTTATATGTTTCATATTCCGTCTATATTTCTTGTATCTAAACGGAAAGATGAAAAGAAGCATATTTCCGGCTGCCATATAACATTCGTTTCCCTTTCTGCTCAGTGGTCCTGTAGTTATTCGATAGCGTGCGAGATGTCGAATTTTCTACTAAGCTTGTTATCTAATTTGACCCTGATACTACTCCTTAATAATGGAAAGTGTTATGACTTTGCTTCTCAGGTACGTCGTTTCAATTTTGCCGCGAGTTTTTTTAGTATTCTATAATAAATTCTGATCATAGAAAAGCTATAATAACATGAGTTGGTAATAAACGAACTTTTATAAACGTAGTTTGAGTAAAAAGCGCTCATTACCCACCTTCGATAAGAAGAGCGCATGCCGCGCAGTGGTTAGAGGCGCTTTGCGTCGCACACAAGTACGATGGTTCGATCTCGTGCTCATGGATCACTAAGCCATCTGTCCTAACGGATTGGATAAATTGGTCGCAGTCTTGTCCGGGAGGATAAGCAGCACGGACTCGGTACGAAGGAGGCCACAGTGAGTCATTGTAAAGGTTAGATGAGCATTCAATCACCTCTAGCGAAGGTGACAATTGAAGACGAATGCATGTTGCATCCCTCAGGGATTGATCAACTCCGAGAGCTTTAACCTTCAGCTTTTATCCATAGATTATCGATCCATCTCATCGCTATACGTGATGTTCTCAACTCCGTTCCTAGTATCGTAGAGAACGCTGAACTAACACATTCGTTACAATGCGCATTCAAACCAACGCACAGTGGAAAACATCTTCGTGTTAAATTTATAATCTTACTACTTTCGAGCAAGCGTAATTAATTTCACGGTAAACATTGTTGATTGGAACGGAGATAATCACACTTCAGAGGTCTGTTTCAAATAAGGACGACTTTTTCCTGCCTTATGAGGATGATTTTCCATCTTTTGGAAGTTCACAAACCCACCTGCTTCACCTTTGATCAAGCGGAATTTTTTAGAAGAAGGAATATCAATGCTTTTGAATGTGTTTTTGTCATATATGGTTAGCTTATCTGGTGGAAAATACTAGCCTTGAAGGCGGCTTTTAACATTTTGAGAACATGGATAGTCAACGAATTTGATAAAAGGGAATATTTTGGAGAAATCATGTGACGCAGAACACTAGAACACGGCCTCTTCTATCAATTCGTCACATTCACAACTCCATAGAAGTCTCTGTTGAGAGGAAATTTTTGACAATTACCGTAAACTTCGCCTTATCGGGACCATGTCGGAATTCACACAGAAGTGGGTTTTGCCTAACTTATGATTGTTGTATCTAGTCTAATAAAATTTGCTTCCTATAAGTAATCGTTATGGCAGATTTTATCAAGGATCAAATTATAGTGGTCGTTCCAATGTATCATGACTGCTGGCCTGTTACCTATTAGTATGACTCGTCATGACATCTGTTGCGTTAATCGCAGCATATCTTTTATTCGATCCTTCTCTTCGGTAGACTAAAATTTCGCGCACTGATAGACTGCAATAGACAAAACAGTGTGCTTCTACAATTTATCAACAAATGATAACGTTAATTGATATACAGCCACAAATCTTTTGTTACAATCGTTGAGTGCGAAATTATAATGAGATCTACTTACTGATACAACGATAAGCTTACTGAGATACGAGCAAAACATTTAGATGATATTCATTCACCAATCTGCTTTTACACACGTTACAAAACAGGTAATAGTGAGAATTCTACTCACAGACACAACCGAAAGAATACTAAGAAACGAGTAAAACATTCATGTGACATTCATTTACCAATCTGCGGTCGCAGTCATTAAGTGTAAAATCATCTTAAGAACTTCTATTTGCTGCCTAATTCACTATAATTCAAGCACATGAATGCAGAGAAAGAAATAAATTGCAAATCAGAATGCTCACTTTGAGTCGAAATAACACTAAAACTAAACTTAGAATAATGAATGAAGCGATTTAAACTTTGTGGCAAAGGCGGGCACACCTACAAAACGATGATGTACGTAGGTGTTGGCGCAAATCCGACACCGAACGAGCCACTTGTAGATTTTGTGGTAAAGGATCTAATGAAGGGTCTTCTGAATGAAAGAAGGCACCTCTTTGCCGATAACTGGTACTCCAGCATCGCCCTAGCTGAGAGGCTGCAAAGCAATACATACTTTATTGGAACATGCAGAAAGAGCAAGAAAAGCTTGCCTAAGGAGGTCATGGAAAAAACTGCGCAAGGGCGAGTGGAAAGCCATTTAAAATCAAAATGGCGTTATGGTTCTGCGATTCAAGAGCAGAAGAGACGTCACAGTGCTTTCAACAGCTCACGACACTGCGGAAAATCCCTACGCGGACAGGTTTGAAGTCGTCGAGATGTACAATAGGAGAAAGTCGCTAATGGACCAGACTGGCGAGATAGCTGCCATATCTCCATTCCTCAGGAGGCCTAATAAATGGCGAGAGCTTTTCGCTTGCTCTTAGCTTCGTAGTTTGGTCAGAGAAGATTTTACATAACTAGACACTGTTTGTACTAAAAGTACTTTTGTAAAATCTCCCTGACGATGAACTAGCTTTCCTAGCAATAAACTTTGCATACAATCAAAGTTCATTGCTAAGATAGTAAAAATTCATTGTAAAGTTGAAACAACGAATAGTGAGGGCAAAACGTCAATCTTCTCCTTCAGTATAGATTGGTAGGGTGCATTACGAGCTTATGTGATCTCCTTCCGGTCATCTTCACTCCAGTCATTCAGTGGAACACGTGCAAAAGCGGTAGGTATGTTTAATGTTAATTCGTGCTTCATTCGATTGAACCTAGGGTCTGGTGACTTTTTCTAAAAAAGTAATGGATGTGTTTGAATAAATGAGTATTTTCTTCTATTTAGCCGTTCCGAGGTGTTTTTGATATTATTTATCGAATTTTAGCGAAGCATACAACAATACAGTCGGTAATGCAGCTTGAATATACAATATTCAAGGTGGCTAACGTTTCGGCAGGTCGCCTTCTTCAGAGCCTGGAAAGACTACATTGATACACAGTTCGCTAAGCCGAAACATCCATAACCTTAGCAGAAAGCGCTAAAATCTCCTTTCTAATCTGACGTTTTCTGCTAGGGTTATGGAGGTTTCGGCTTGGTGAATTGTGGATCAATTTGATCTTTCCAGGCTCTGAGGAAGGCGACCCGCCCAAACGTTGGCCACAATTGTATGCTTCGCTAATATTCAATAAATAATATAAATAACATTTCGGAACAGCTGAATAGAAGAAAATACTCATTTATTCAAACTATGTCAAGGTTGATAGATAGTCGGTCTTGGGAGGTGTTTGACTGATTGGATTACAGAAAACTTGACCTTTCCAGGCTCTGAAGAAGGCGAACTACCGAAACGTTAGCTGTTGAATAAAGATTGATGCAACACCTCGTGTTTCGCTTAAAAGGAAAATAAGGAATTATTAAAGCATGCCGAGGTTAATAGACAGTCGGTTTTCGTCAGCCCCACCTCACTGCGCGCCGCATCGTTGATTACTCGGAGCATTAGACTACTCCCAAGACCGACTATCTATTAAGCTCGGCATAATTTGAATAAATGAATATTTTCTTCTGTTTAGCCATTCTGAGGTGTTATCGTTATTATTTAATGAATATTAGCGAAGCATACAATAATACAGTCAGTAATGAAGCGTGAGTATACAATAATCGAGATGGCTAAAATTTCGGCTGGTCGCCTTCTTCAGAGCCTGGAAAGATCATATTGATCCACAATCCACTAAGCCAAAACCTCCATAACCCTGACAGAAATCGTCAGAAAAAAATTTTGAATCGCATAGTAAAAACCTCATTCTAAAACACTCATCTTTTTGATGTTTTGTTCTACCAATTATTTATTGAAGACCAGCCGCATAGTTTCATGCATCAATGGGCTGTGCCTAACTCAGGCCGGAAAGATCAGCCTGAGGTATGGTCCGAGGTCTATGGATTACTATGCGATCCAAAATTCCTTTTCTAAAGTTTTCTGCTAGGGCTGTGAAGGTTTTGACTTAATGGATTGTGGATCAGTATGATCTTCCCAGGCTCTGAAGAGGTCGACCCGCCAAAACGTTAGCCACCTCGATTATTGTATACTCACGCTGCATTACTAACTGTGTTGTTGCATGCTTCGCTAGTATTCAACAAATAATGACAATAACACCTCGGAACGTAAACAGAAGAAATGCTCATGATAGACTACTTGCGGTGCGCGACGAGACTGGCTATCGGAGGGTTTTTGTCTACCAAAACATATAAAGGATGAAGTTTTCCGCGTTAATCATTCTTTGGTGGGAAAGAGTGGGGGGGGGGGGGGGGGAAGGGGATGCTTATGCATTCGTCTTGATCTAGCATTGCTTGAAGAGACTGAATGCATATCTGGCCTTTACATTGACTTGCAGTGGCCTACTGATAATGCAATGGTGCTTTCCTCCCAAAGATGTCTGGTGTTGATACACTGACCCCGGAGGGATAAAAAACTTAGTGAACCCTTAGTGCGAGATCGAACCATTGACTATCGATTGATCTGCCAAGTTCGCACTCTTTACAAACAAATGACAATTTAAACAATTGGAACGACACGTTATCCAATATTTTTTCCAGCTTGAGGACATTCAATTTCCATAGCATATAATAGCACATCAGTGGCCTCTTTCGTATAGATAGTTCAACGGTGGGTTTCATGTAAGTATAGGAAGTATTTCCGAATAATTAGATCGTATAGGCTTTAAAAAAGGTGAATTTGCCGAAAAGTTAGCCACCGAACCTAGGTGCACATAAACATAATCATAGACTTATTCTTCTCCGTTTCTTCTACCTCTTAAAGTCGTTTTTCTTTTTCTGCTCTTCTTCATCAGAGAAATCCATCTACGCAGTAAATTTACGAGCAACATAAAAGTGACATTTCATCAATGTGCAACTGATAAATTGCATGACATTTTAACTTTTCAGAAATTACAAATGAAACACATGATCATTTCTTGATCGAAAGCGAAAACGATACCCCAGCTTTTCTCATTCTTTTCTAGCGTTTACATAACTACATCAAAACTCACCTCTCTGGTAAGACTCGTCGGTAGTGTTGCTAAATTATCCTATTTACGAAGAAGCGCTCGTAATGCAGACCGCTCTGGATTCTCTCGATTCAAACAGCAAAGTTCTTCAATGCGTTGCAAGACAATGCCACTGGTTTCTTGTCCACTGCATATGGTTACAGGCATGAGCTCCAGAAAATCACTGAAAATGCTATTACTGCAACAAAATTTGAGATGGATTATTCACTCCGATCACAGAAATATACAGAATTCGATCCAGCGTGAAAATTGAAGGCGAATTCGAACAAAACATAGGTGGCCTGAGATCTAAAATCTCAACATACCTAACTTTAGCAAGAAGCTTTCGAATGAGTGCAGCAAGTATGTCTTTTGCCGGCCATTTACTCACTGTGTTCCCATGGAGAGTTAGATTTTCAAACCGAAGCAGATGACGGAGGCTAGTCTGGAACAGATTTTTTTCCACAAACAGCTCGTTTTTTATAATATGAAAACTTTGTTAAACCCATCATTGGTGAGGCATCTGACGCTTGAATAGTAATCGGACGGAATAAAACATCAATCAAAAGCCATCAAGCGCCCGCTGTATGAGGCAGACGTGAATAGAGATTGACAACTTCCCACTGTGCCGGATATACCTATACTTTCGTATACTCAGCACATGCATATGTCTCCTGATAAAAGGAT
Source organism: Parelaphostrongylus tenuis (assembly GCA_019055375.1). Lineage (NCBI taxonomy): Eukaryota > Metazoa > Nematoda > Chromadorea > Rhabditida > Metastrongylidae > Parelaphostrongylus > Parelaphostrongylus tenuis. The sequence continues at coordinate 86,228 of JAHQIW010003091.1, forward strand.
AAAGCTTCCGTCATTGATGTAATCTTGAGGAATGTGCCATGAATTCAACTTCATCAAGTATCGTTTGGGAACACCATCTCGCCAAATTATTCACTGCTACGCTTCAAAAGTTCATGTAAACATTAGAATGGGGCAACTTAGAAGTGGAAATGCGAAGGTCGACTATTATATTAGCTTCACTTCGCAACATCATTGTTTAACAACGAGCATCAGCAAAGTGGAACGAATGTTGACTGATTGGGAAAACGCTTGTGAGGATTGGCCTCCGACCAAATCTTAAGAAACCAATTTTTCCGAGGAACGGGTTGGCTTCCTATCCTCTATTCACGTTCAGTGGAATACATCTGCGAATGCTATAGTTAGATCCACTTCGTTGTGAAGTAAACATGTTGAACGACCTAGCTGCGGAATTGAGCAGAGGCAGGCGACCGAAATGCGGAGCACGTAAGACCATCAAGGATGTAGTGAGGTGAACGAAAAACACTTTACTTCGTGCCCGTAAATTTCCAATAAGCGGTAACCTCTGTCTAAAACTCTCCTCTAGAAACTTGCTTGCTACACAAGCAGGATGGAGATCACATGAAGTTATTGAACGCAATGTAGAAAGGTTAATGTTAGGAGCACTAAGCATCTTATGAAAGAGAGAAACAATCTGAAGAACTGACTCATGTAAACAAGCAAAGTAAAGGATGGGGTTCTAGGCGCCAGGCTATCGAAGATACGATAAACCGAACACGTAATACGCTTCAAAGATACCCAGTAGAAGGGAGAAGTTGCGGATCGAATTTCTCAGAATTCAAGAGGGCCACAGGAAGACCGCCGAACCGACGGTACGGCTTTTTTATGAAGCACTTACACAAAAGTTATAATGCTCAGCAAATTTCCAGGTGGAGGAGGAATCTGCTGCTCAATCTTGTACGCGATAAGGAAAAATGATAGTTCAAGTGGTGTGCGCTCGAGCCACTAGACGAGACGACAGGTGATATATGTATATACCTTTATGTCGAGTGCTTTGTTTAGACCAAGCTCAAATTTCAATATATCCTTTCATCATTATTTGAGCCAACATGTCATGTGGTCTGGTAACGGCTCTTGTACAGCCCGAGACACGTGTTTCGTCCTTACAGACTCATCAGCCGGGCAGAACCCGTCGTCTGTCGATCTTTTCATAGTCAGTTCTCTCGGGAGCGTTTTTAACTTCGTTTGAGGTGATTGAATGCATATCTGGCCTTTACAATGACTCGCGGTGGCCTCCCGCAGTGCTGCTTATCCTCCCAGACAAGTCTGAGACCTGTCTGGTACCAATTTACCGACCCCGGAGGGATGGACGGCTTGGTGAGCCATGAGCGCGAGATCGAACCATTGACCTCGTCTGCGACGCAGAGCACCTCCAACCACTGCGCCACATGCTCTCTCTCTTCCTCTCTCTCTCTCTCTCTATATATATATATATATATATACATATATATATGCATATATATATATCACTTTGCCAACGGTGAAGGTAAATATGACCCTCTGATTGCTGGCATCGAGATCTATCTGAAAATACTCTCATGTTGGCTGAAACGTGTAAAAGCGCACAGAGAATTCATGTTGAATGTTACACTACTGCTATGCTTTATTATAGAAAAGCACCCCTATTTACGTCATTACTCACTCTGTCTCAATCGGATCCGGGATCCCATAGTACCATCTGATTGCTGGCATCGAGATCTATCTAAAAGTACTCTGATCTTGGCTGAAACGTGTAAAAGCGCACAGAGAATTCATGTTGAATGTTACACTACTGCTATGTTTTATTATAGTATAGCACCCCCATTTGCGTCACTACTCACTCTGTTTCAATCGGATCCGGGATCCCATAGTACCATCTGCTCGCTGGCATCGAGATCTATCTAAAAATACTCTCATCTAGGCTGAAACGTGTAAAAGCGCACAGAGAATTCATGTTGAATGTTACACTATTGATATGCTTTATTATAGCATAGCACCCCTTTTGAAATCTGAAATTGCTCATGTTAGTTCTCGCAATCAAGAGGTTCGGTTGCGACTGTAAAGCCCGTATAATGCCGTGGGCCAATCGTCGAAAGCCATAAATATATAAATATACATGTCCCTTTGCCTACGGTGAGGGTCAATATGACCCTCAGCTGGGCGCGCCGTTCGGATGGGCTACGAAGTGTGGTGCGTGACGACAAATTATCACTGATAAAACTGCCGTATGAATGATTTTGGCATGATTAACGCTAGTGCTGGAAAAAAATCTTCCTTTTTCGAAAGAAAAAACCGTATACTTGGAAAAAGTATTATATTTCTAGCTGTTGTTGGGCATTTTCTCATATCTTCTTGACGTTTTTGTAGTTAATAGATAGGTTTAGAAATTCTGACTCTATTGCTAAGCTTGTTGTTCGAAAATAATCCCATAGTACGTTCAATCAAAAAATCAAAGATGACGTTTTGCAATCGCAGTCCAGTTTTTCTAATGAGAGCGAACTTTTTGGGATTATATAGTTAAAATTCGATTCTTGTAGACTCTTGTGCTGAAAATAATTCAAATTGTCATTGACATAATTTTTGTAAACGTATTCATAGAAAGAATACGCCCAACCCTGTTGAAAATCTCTACTTTTTTGAGGATTGCTCTTGTAAAGCCTTTGGTTTTTTTCTACAAAAAACCGATTCCACTGAATCATTAGTATTCTTTCCATAGCTGAAATCAAGTGAATTTGAAAGACGCCTTTTATTTTCTAAATGGCTTGATTTTGCGCTTTAACAGTAGAAATGAAATTTAGTTTCACATCTGAGGTTTTTTCGCCGAAGAGGTTTTTATATATACGCAATCATTAACCATTGGATAGTGAGAGTCTCAGCGATTTCAAAGTCATAGTTTATTTTTGGAGAGGATTCCTGAGAGAGCTGTAACAGTCAAAAGAACATTAGGTTTCGCACTCCAAATAGTGGGATTTTGCACATTAGCCCCAAATCACCGTCCCTTTAGCAACATATCAACTAACTGCAAAACGTAACTTTCTTCTGCCTGCTAGAGCAAAATAACGAATCATATTCAGAAACAAAGTTCTTGTGGAGATGGTCAAGATTTCGGATATCGAAAAAATATTAGAAGTCTAGCGAGAAAGCTGTGTTCAGCGAGAAATGCTTGAGTGTGAGAGATATTTCTATTTCTAGTGCTAGGGCGCATCAAAGAAGCCATTCCAAAAATGAAGCATGCAATCAAAATTATCGAAATTTCGCTATCAAATGCCTACCATAACTCTGAGAAAAATCACAAAACGCGCTTTCCCGAGAGGTCAAAACAGGATGCGTCCATCGAAGGTTAGACAGGTTTACGAAATCTGATCTTTTTTTGAATGTTACAGCACTCCAAAAAGTTCTTTCCAAAACAGGTATATCGCTAGAATTGCTAAAATTCGCTCAATCTCATGATTAGTAAAGCTTATGAAAAAAAACCTTTATCCGGAGATAAATGCTTCGATGTGAAACAAAACCTTTATTCCACTGCCACATCGAAGAAAATAGGTTATTTAGAGAAGGGAATGCATTGCTCGAATTCACTTGACTTTAGCTATCGAATGATTACTAAAACCTTTTACGAAAGTAAAAAATGATTTTTTTACCAGAGAGCTCAAACAAGGCACAAATGAAGAGAAAGAACCGCTACACCTCCATCTTTTCCTTTCATGTCGTAGCTACGAATAAAAATTTTAATGAAATTACGCATTGATCTGAGGAATGGAAATCGAGGTGCAATCGAAAAAGTATGGAGAATTATTGATGAAGTGGGATTACATGCAGTAAGCACTATTATTTTGAGCAACTTTTCACCCTTTTCCAATTTTCACGCAGTATGATGAATTTTATGCACTTTATGCAATAAAACATACAGAAACTGATGGAAAAAAAACATGTATTAACCTGCTTGTGGATAAGTATAAGCAAAATATCGTATAATTGCGCGACAAAGATTCTAAATATAGCCTTTCCATGAGTATTTTGTTTTTTCTTTAGAAGTGTGGATTATAAGTGGAGCACTTACGTTATTTCTGGCAAAGAAGAGCTTAATGAAATCCGTTTTATCATATTTGACCATTTATTGACACATATACCCCATTTCTTGACAGTAACTTTAGAAATTTTATTAGAAAACTGCCACCTTATCTTTGGAGCGGGCGCCGGCAGCCCCTCTTCATAGCCGTTCGAGGCGCCCGCCAGCCGAAAATGGCACCGCCCGCAGAGGGATACTATAGTATAAAATATATTTAAGCGTGTAGCTACTGGATACGTTATTGTTTTGATAGATGATACATAAAACATATTACTTACGACTGCGGTAATGAGACCTTGTAGTACTTAGAAAAAGATGGGCCCTCCACAAGTCTTTCACTTTCCCGTATTTTACTTAAGAGCAGAGAAACTTTTCAAGCTGCCCTCTCAATATTTTTCCACTTGTCTACAAAAGAAACCTCGCTAGCAAAGAGCAAATTGAACAAAATATTAGGTTGGTGACAAAAAAACTGATTTTATGCATTGTTGAAATGGGCCGTCTGATATTGGGAAAAACTATGGATAACTGCGGTCATGTTATACATCATTTCAAAGCGCATTTTTTGCTTTAAATTATGCTTTTATTGACGTGGCACTTGCTGCTTATTCAATATCTATTTTAAACTATGGAAAGGAAGTGAGACAAAAACAACATCGAGAGAATTTTTCATTTAAGTCCGAAATGGGTTGTAAAGCAATAGAGCTAACTCGTGATATCAACAACGAGTTTAGCCCAAGAACTGTGATGAACGTAAAGTTCAGTGTTAGTTCAAGAAGTCTGATAAAGAAGACAAGAGCCTTAGAATTGAGTGGCGTAGAGTACTGCTGATCATTGATCATTGATCAGAGGGAAATATTACGAAAAATTCGTTCCTATCACTTCAACACTAGATCAGAAAAGGCCAGCAATGAATAACAGAGAAATGAAATGCTTGGGTAAGGGATAGAATTGGTGTAGGAAAATCACTTTCTGGCCTCTTTTCACAACGTTCCAAACAACCTCAACGACTGCAGACAACAGGCTCAATTTGCGTCAATGCATCTATAGCCGCATAAGAAAGAACATTGCTGAAGACGCTGTTTCATTCGTAATAATTGACCTATTCAATTTGCCTCGATAATTACGATGATCAACATTGCAATAAAGAGCAATTACTTTGAAAACTCGATTAGAATCGGCGTTGCTGTGAAGAAGATGAAAGCGATGAATCTTTGACCATGACACTGATTCATAGAATCGTCTCATAAGTTCAGCAAGGACAGTACACTGTTTTATAGAACAAATCTAAGTGAAGTTTTATAGCTGGTGTTACGCTTGAATCGTCCCAAAAAGGCAGCGATCAGTAGCAAGCGAAGAGAAATAAAATACAGTCTATCTGGTTATCAGGAAAAGTGTTTACTGATTAGATGACGCATTAGAACAACTGGAGATTTGGATAACTGGAGTGGTTCACCCGCTTGTTTAATCACGGTAACAGATTTCGAGAACGCCTCGGGACAGCACGTTCACAATGGTGTCTACCAAAGTGAACACAAGCACTTATGGAATGCCTTATCAACACGGCGCCAAAGAATGTTCTTTGCTTGTTCTAACTGGAGCTTTTACTTTTTCAAACACAATACTAAAGTATAACTTTTATCGCTATCAGAGAAATGTTCAGACCTACCACGTAATCAGTTCCACCGTCCGAAATGTGAAGGCACTGGTAGACAGAGATGCTGTCAACCAGAAAAGCGCCACAGCCGTATTTCGAACCACCCTAGGTGTACCGAATCTTTCAAGCAATCACTGCCTGATTGTTTTTCAGCTGCCAGTGCATTCTCGGTTACTCAGAGTCATAAGATTCCAAAGTAAATCTTATCACAAAAAAAAGTAGAGCAACAGAATACACTCTCCGGTATGATGCGAAAATCGAGTCAGATGGCTTAGCAATATTATGACCGCAGCTACTCAACAACATTTGCCACACTCTCAATTTCTGCTGTTTCGAACTGGGGAAGCGAAAAATTGAACGTTGTTGAGAATTGGAGATAACATGAGTATAATCTGAACTTGTTTCGATGTTGTTCTCCACCTCTTATAAAATAAAACAAGAATAGGAGAAAATCAGTAATGATAACTTCAACATTATCAAAGCCAAATATAATTTCCGTAAAACTTAGCAAAGTGGGTAAGGCTTAATAAACTTAACCAATAACACTAAGCCGTCGTAACCTGCTCTTTTTGGATTTCTTGGGAACAAGGAGATTAAACGCTCAGAGGCTTCATGAAGCACACGATTAGACTATTTCAATAAAAAGCGCAGAAAGTCTATTCTCACAATTACCACAACAGGGTCAAAATGATTTAAAAAAAAGGCTAGATTAGTAATAGTTGACTACCTCAAGCTTCCCGTTGCAAAGACAGCAATGTGGTCCTCACTTCAGAAGGACATCGTGCGGTGGCGTCGTAAGAGTACACTGGTGAGAAGGGGGTAAGAAATCAATAACGGCTATCAAGCGGCGCTTTTGGAGTGGGCGGAGTCGCTGATCTACAGACGATCAGCCCTTTGACGACCATCGCTGATAGGCACGAGGCGTCAGGCCGTCGCTGCTGTGGCTTTCGGCGAGATCAAGATTGCGAATGGAGCACGTAATCTTTCCAGAGTAGAAGTTTCGTAATAATATAGACTTTTTACTTGAATGATTTTGTCATCAGTAGGAGATGATTGTGATTTAGGAGATATCAGTAAGGCAAGTTTTAGTTTGAACATTTCAAAACAAATGCATGTCAAGAAATGTCTGTCAAAAATAATACTGCTGACTGCAATGTAGTGACACTTCATCGACTATCGGGTGTTTTTCGATAATTAGCGTACCTTATGAGTGGAGGCTTTCATAAGAGTTGAGGAAGCCTCGATTTATTGCATTATAGGAGTTAATTTTTATATTATCCACTCATATCAATCCCGAGGGATGTCTCGTCTACAATTTGTTGCATCATTTGAGGTAATTAAATGCATATCTAGCCTTTACAATGACTCACGCTGCTCTACCGCTGAATCGAGTCAGTGCTGCTTATCCTCCTAGACAAGCCTGTAACGAGTTCACCGACCCCGGTGGGAGAGATGGTTTGGTGAGGCATGAGCGCGACATCGAACAATCGAACCTGTGTGCGACGCAGAGCACCTTTAACCACTGCACTCCATGCTCTCTTCTTATTGAAAGATGGGATAAATAAGCGCTTTTCATTTGAACTAAATTTATGCAAGTTTATTTATTTACATTCTATGTTTGGGTAACAGTGGAGTCTTTCCATAATCAATTCAACTATACAATGCTGAAAGAAATTGCTCTAAAGTTGAGACAACGCTTTTCCAAAGCAAAACGCTAATTTTTTTCTCTCTGTAAAATGTAGTATCAAGATCAAACCACAAAACCAAACCTAGTATGTAAGTCGGCATTAATCACGCTATAGAATGACTATGGGAACATCGACTAGAAAAAAAAGAAACCATTTTCACGTACTAGATGTAAATATGATTCCTTTCAGAACGGTGTGGCTTTCTCGCTGAAATATAGGAAATATCAAAGGCGTATGTAACTTATTGACTTTCTTTTTACTTCAAAAGAATATTCACAATGTGGTAGTGAAAGTAAAAATGAAAGGTGCAGTTTAATGGATGCTCTTACTCTTCAATGATTTATTAGCCGTTCAGGGGTCTCAAGTTGCAGACTTTACAAGAGTTTCACCAACTGGAAAAGCTCAAGGTGAGGAAATGACTCATTAGAATATTATATATATTATATATATATATATATATATATATATATATATATATGCCAGTTAATTATTTTTGAGCTACGCATGTGGTCTGTTATATAGGACTGACTTATAGAGCCCGATACACTGTTTTGACCTTGAGAGTCTCATCAGTCGGTCAGTGCTCTTTCGGCTTCAGCCAATCCTCTCGAGGCACCCAGTCCACTATGCTAAGAAAAGGCGAAGACGAGCATTTTACACTACAAGTCAAGTGAAAATATCACTGAATAGGCAGTGTTGTACACTCGATTGACTCTGGCTGGTATCGTCAATCTGTCATAACTTTCGTTTCGAGTGTGTTCTCAAGACCACGCTCAAACTTCAATATGCGAGATGATTATTCGTTTATTGTTGCCTACTTTGAGTATAGGGGACTGGACGTCCCGAGAGGATTGGCTCAAGCCAAAAAAGTACCGCCTGAGTGATGAGACTGTCAAGGTCAAAACACGTGTATCGGGCTCTATAAAGCAGCCCTATATAACATACCATATGCATGGCTCAAAAATAATTGTCTGGCATATTGAAGTTTGAGCGTGGCCTTGAGAAAAGACTCGAAACAATATGTATATATATATATATATATATATATATATATAATCGAAGTGATAGGAGACCGCTTTTGTAAATCTGAAGAACTCGTCCTCGAAAATTCCTGGAGGAAATTCTGTTGAATACACAGAAGACAGATGAGCTTTGTTGCGTTTTCCACGCAAGCTCCATTCATTGGCAATAACACTTTTTCACCTTAAGAACTGTTATTTCCCTAGAAGAGTCAGACTCACAAAATTATAGTCCGATTAGAAAATCTCGGCAACTGCTTACGGCGAGGAGCTATAAAGACTCTGACGTGGAAGTTTTAGGTAGATTCGCACTCCGTCATTAGCATTGGCCATGTAGGTTGCTGGGATAGAGTGCAGAGTTTTGAGTTGGAGCTGATTTGGCATATGATAGAAAATATGCTTGGAATGAGAATTGAAGCAGGTCGTTTATGGACACCATTACAAATGACACGCGCGGTTTTGATGCCCAAGGATCAACATCTAATCAAAAGTGAGTGGTTTCAAAAGTAAGAAATAATCAATACTTCAAGAGGAATGTGGGCAAAATGAATGTCTGATGAACATTAGCAAGTTGACAAACGTAAAGAGTTGGCTATAAACTGTGAACAGGATTGGCATGACTTGTGAAACGAATATCGTCGTTGCTCTATTGAAGGCCAACATTCCATCTGAATCATAGAAAGAGCTTTTTTAAGAATTTAGTTCCATTCCGCTGCCATAATGTGACCAAATTAAGTGGTGTAGAGGAGCCAGAAAAGTATCCAAATAAGAGCAATGCCTTGATGCTGAGGTGCGTAAAAATCCGCGATTATTCTCTCCGTGGCCTCAAGAGTTATCCAGTTCGCTATTGCAATCCACACTCTGCTGTGTTCTCATTCGTGTTCCAACACTTTTGGCTCAAAATGTACCGTGCCGAGTGACGTCGCATATTGCTCACCTAGTACAATCGTGACGTCGTGTAGAACGAATTTGCATTGGCGAGCTCTGCAATGAATTTAGAAGAAATCGTTTGGTCATTCTAGTAATAAGATGGCATCATCATCATTGAGTGATATTTCCAACAAGACTTTTGTAAGATTTTATTATATTTATATCATTTTCCCATAAGGCTACTTCCTCTTTCATAAGGTCTTCTCATAAAATTTGACACTGGAACAGTAAGCACCAAATCTACCAAACAGAAGTAATTAAAATTGCTCAGCAACAGTTATCAAAGTGTGCGCGATCAACCTGAGCAAATTTCTGCCATCTCCAGGCAACACATCAATTCCGTGAGCTCGTGATCTTTGGATTCAAGAGAGTTGTCAATCCTCGCCGCAGTCGATGATCTCTCGGAATTTCTTCTCAATAGAAAAGTATTCCAGCGACCGGAAGAAGTTATATCGAGGACGATTTGTCAGGACTTACGGGAATGATCCAGCAACTACTAACGCAGCTAGGTCAACCTTCTCTTTGTCAATTTGGAGACATGCAGCCTTGCATTATTTTGAATCACGATGAGAGTGTTATGACGTCGAAGTGATAATACTCGATTGCAGTTCTCCAGGTGTTTACAGTAACACTTGGCGTTGATCTTTTCACAGACAAGTCCTGTGAATCGGCCCGTTAGCGTCAAAAAATGATGAACGTAGCCTTTGGCGCGAATCGATTTGGATGTGTGGAGTTGGAGTTCCTCGTTATCCTGATGACAACCCTTGATTCGCACGGCGTTGATACTTGAAAAAATTCACTTTATATCGACGGTGATAAACCTAAGCCACAAATGGTGCACGAAGATGACGACGAAGCAGTTTTCAGAGAAGTTTCTTGCGCTTGTGCACCCGTGTTTGAATGAGCTCCCGTGGAATCCGTCGGCCACTGTTTCACTTCTTGCCTGCTGCCTTCAATATTCTGCATTAGTCCCATGACCACAGTTGAATTGTCGGTCACCTCCTAGAAGGTCAAAGCCGGATTCTCTACAGTTCTTTGATGACTGCCTTTTGATCAACTTGGTGCGGGCGTCCGAAACGCAGCTGTTTCTTCAAGTTGATGATGCTGGCGGTAAACTGAACAGAGAACCATACCCTGTTTGCTTGGACACAAATTCTTGAGCCTTTGTACTATTGATGATCGCGGTAAAGCGGTCTGTGCATGGCGATCCAGTTCGTACTCGTAAAGCAGCAAATTGCGATAAAGGCGTCGTTGAGCTGCCACAGTGCGTGAAATATGGAAGAGTTTGGCATCAAAAGAAAGTTAAGGAATTCTGTGCAAAACACTTTTGCTTTGTTGCTTGAGAGACGACAGAAATGTGTTCATGCTGCTGGCGCAAACTTTGAACTGTGTTGTCGAGCAATTTCTATTACTTCTGGCTTATGATTCTTAAACCTGGCATTTATTGCTCTAATGTCAAAACTTATGAGAAGCCTGATATTTCTTCTTCGCCTGATTCGCCACGCTCAGACTCAACATTTGTGACAAATGCTTTATTCATGGTCTTTTAGACTACACCACCTCTCTTTTCCGATACTGCCTCAAAGCAAGCTATCGAATGAGATATTCTAGTCTTCGTCTGCAGCAATGACAAAAATATTTGTCAAAATACTCATCTAGGCAAACTTTGTAAGCACAACTCTTAAGAACGTATTTAACAAAAACACATACATAGAGCGATAACATTAGTGCACGTAACTAGTGACAAAAGTTGCAGCGATAAATGACGCACTACTAAAAAGTGAATATAAGCAAAGTAATCACCCATAAGACAATATAACAAGGCTCCTTCCGCAACTCTATAAGAGTTTCAGAAAGGCATTAGGACATAGTTCAATACTTTTTGGTTTTAAAGGAGCAAATGAATATTCGACTTCATTAGCTGTACTTACGATATTCAATGCTTAGTGAGTGTTTGAGGAAGAGATACACCCTGAGAAATACAATCAAATATGGCAACATAGCTTTTTAGTTGGCACGAGGTTGGTAAACTACGTTGGCGTTGTCGTTGTTTGTTGTTGATGATAGGTTGCTGTACGGATTGCTAGCTGCTGGCGGACGTTTCCGCGACACAGCCTTTTCGGAGCCTGGACATACACTGATTTCGATATTTGCATCAACCGGGCAAGATGAATCGATGCGTAAGCACCGTTCCTTGGATTAAGTTAGAAAAGCAAGCGCATGCAAGGTGCCAAGTCTTGTGTTACAGTGACGCATTCATCTTTGCGATCAATTTTCAGATTCTTAGCGTTTCCCAAAACGTTTCAAGGGTTTCGCTCGTTGATGATTTGGGTTCCTGCGCTAGGATCGCGATCGTTACATTGAAATCATTATTGTTGTGCTTTTGCGCCCTATGTAAGCCTAGAGGTTTGCTTCTATCGGTATTAGCTTTTCCGTCTAGATGTTCTTTTATGCACACATGAAGTGGTCTACCCGTTTCCCACTATATATTCCTCCCTGCATGCATTACGTGTTACTGAATAAATTGGGCCGCAACCCATGCAGTCTCCCTCCCTCCCATTGGGGCAGATTTCTCAATACTATGAGTGACACAGACGATCATAAAGGCGGTTGCGGACCACTTGACGGCGCAGGGTTGGAGGTAGGAGTTCGATTACTGTTACCAGATTTTCAAGACCGCTTCCTTCTAGGCACCTCTTAATAGCGCAATTAACATTGTTCAAAATTAAGGGCAACTCAAAAGCGATCTTATTAAGGTGCGAGGTTTTGTTTTGTCTTTGTTTTGGGGTCTAACCCTATTACTTGAACCGACCCTAGTGACTGGTGCGTCGCAATTATAGCAGTTGGATATGGCTATTTGCTGTGCCAAGTTTGCGATTCTTTCTCTCCTCTCCTCCAGTGCACACATTGCTAGCCGTATGGTACATGTTTTTGATGAGTTTCTTCATGTGTGATAGTTGAGAGGGCAGGTGGTGGACTAGTATAATTTTGTTACATGGCTTGCGGTACCAATTTTTCCGTGTAGCTTTTTCTAAGAGTTTGACTCGGGTGTTCAAAAGTAGCCAATCCCCTTTTAGACTTTCCCTTGTAAATATGATAAACTCTGACTGCCCACTTAAGACCTCGGAACATTTGTCCGTTTCCTCCTGTGTGGAACAGACAATGAAGCAGTCGTCTATGTATCGGCAGTAGAGTAGGTGCCCGCGAGCTAGGAGTGGAGCTTCTACTTTATACATAAAGGCAATGGCTAGGCTTGGTGCTAGGCGCTGACCCATGGCTAGCCCTCCTATATGTGAAAATTATTTCCTTGACCACCTAAACATTGGGCAGCCAAAACATGTTTTAAGAGGGCCATTACCTGCTGAACTGAAATATCGAACATATTGATTTTTTGTTTTCCATGAGCAATTCGAGAATGGTCTGCATTGCAGAGTCGTTTGATATGTTGGTATAAAGCGAGGTGACGGTGACATCAAACGGCTGCATCGCATGAAATTTGTTTAGCTGCGCGCTTCGTACGTGGTCTAGGAAGATTCTTGTGTTGGGTAAATGGTTTGGAATAAACTTGAGGAGCTCTTTTAGAATGAGATTAAAAAATTAAGATATTCCATCTGTTGGTCCTTTAAACAACTGATGATAGGTCTAACCTTGAAAGTTGATAGATCGCTAGAGGTAAGGTCATTAGTTGAAGTTAATTTGTGGGTTTTGATGAGTAAGTATAACGCAGTGCAAACAGGGCGATTGTTTTTGAGTCAAGTGATGAGTGAATTTTCTAGACCGGCAGCCTTTGCCACACTGATCCATTCTTTTTGGATTTTCGGTGTTGTTTGTTGAACTCCTTGTCAGAGGATGGTCGCTAGAGGGAAACGTCCTGAAGATGTTTTTCTGTTATTTTATTATCCAGCCGACCAGGTATGACTAAGAACTCCCCATTTTTGTCATTAACGGATAACCGAATGGATTTAGTTTTTATACGCTCCTTAACACGTTGGCAACGACAAGGGTCGATTTCGACGCTTGTCGCACGCCGCGTGTGCGGCGGGGAGGCGCGGAAGCGCGACGGGCGAAGTCTGTACGATCACGCTTTTCAATGGAAATTTCGTAGCTTGTTTCATAATCTGAGGTACTGAGGGGATATATATTATCGTCATGAAACGATAAAATATAACAGGAGATACTTCGATGAAGGTTTTATATATTAAGGAATTGCCCATGTATCGAAAAATCATTCAAGTTTTCAACGGGAAAAACAATTACTGTTATAGGGAACTTATTTCCAGCTGTTATATAACTTGAATCTGTCTTTTTTTACCCATGCTTTTTTATCTCCCACTAAGTTTGCTTTGTCAGAAGACTTTTATAGCCCGTTCTACAACGAAAAAGGATCTGTTTTACAGTCTTAGTTTGTTTTTTATCAACTTCACGAGGTGTTTCTTGGCATTACAAAGTAAAATTATGATTCCAAGATAACTATCGATACAGAATAAAAAGTGGTGCAAAATAAAGAAATATTACAGAAAAGGCTCCTATAAAGGGTTTAAAGTAAAGAGAATGCCCAAATTTTCTATGTTTCAACGAAACAAGCGCTTCTCCCAAGGAAAAAGTTTTCCTAATTCCATATAACATTTTTTCCTAATTTATTGATATTTTATTAATCATTTGATGAACTGAATAAGACCGATTTGATAGCAAGCCTGTTTCCTGAAGAACCTCAGTACTACGTTTTACTGAAGGAGAAGATTGTTTCGTCCTCACCATACGTTGTTTCAACTTCACAATGGAATTTTTTACTATCTTTCCTAGCAACAAACTTTGATTGTATGCAAAGTTTATTGCTAGGAAGGACAGTTCATCGTCAGAGAGATTACTATAAACGTTTTTTTTAGTAGAAACAACGCCTAGTTAATTCAAATCTTCTCTGACCATCAAAAATTGTGTGGACCCCTGTAGGTTGTGTAGATTCATTTACCTTGCATATTCAACAATCAACATACGTATAACGTGCAAACATATATATATATATATATATAATATATATATATATATATATATATATGCATTTCTAGATCTATATCTACAAATAGATAAATAAATAAATAAATATATATATATATATATATATCTCAGCTAGGGCGACATTGGAGTAGCACTTGTCGGCAAAGAGGTGCCTTCTTTCAATCAGAAGATCCTTCATTAGATCCTTTACTACAAAATCTGTAGGTGGCTCATTCGGTGTTGGGTTTGTGCCAGCATCTATGTACACCATTGTTTTGTGGATGTACTCGCCTTCACCACAAAGTTTAAATAGCTTTATTTCACATCTGTTTCTTTTGCAAGGTGCATACTGGTAGAATTTAATTCGTCCTCTGAATGGCACAATCGACTCATCGATACACACGTCTCCCCTAATTCGAATGGGTCCTTACACTACTTATTGACAAGTTTCAGCATTGGTCTTACTCTGTATAATTTGTCATTCACATCGTGGCCCATATTGTTGCTTACATGCAAGTGGGTCATGATCTTAAAGACGCGGTCCCTCGACATAAAATGCGACGCTATGGAGACTCCCAAAAGATGCAAACTATTGCTCCAGTAATCGTAGAGCTTTGGCAATCGTATAATGGTCATTTTGAGACGCAAGCCCAAGAATATCTTCATTTCTTCAATCGCTGTGTCTTTTCATCCGAAACGACAGGGCGGCCCATGTCTGTCATGTGTTGATGAACTTCGTAAACCACCTGGATGATCTTGTTGAGGTTTCGGAAATGGGAACTGGAGAAGGCACAAAAAATTGTCTTGAGAGAAATCAACTGAAAAGAAAAGCATAGGATGCAGGAATTTCTGTCCTTAGTGTCATGAGTCGCCACTTGTTCTTAGGCGCATAAAAAGTTTTACGTCCATTCATTCAATTTCTTTAATTCATTTGAAATTCATTTATGGCCTTGTATGAAGATGGATTGTTGTTGATGTAGTTAATAAACGATGGATATGACCGAAATATGAATGAATATATAGAGGATAACATAGCGATGTTCAGTGACACTTCGAAAGGCCATCTTATACTGAGTATCTGCCTTTCCCTCAAAATTTGAGGCTTCAAGAGGAAATATTGCCATTGTTCCTACCACAAGAAGTTTCATGGATGTCCGTTCTTTCATTTTGAACATTTACTGGGGGCGAAATTTCCTTTAGTAGCGATAAATATCCATATTTCATTAGAAAACTACCACAACGGCATTGCAGCCGCCGCGTATGTGACGTACGCGCAACGGGCAGGATTTTAACGTCGTTGCCAACATGTTGAAGAGTTGTAAACCGCGTTTTAGTTCTTGGATCAGCTTGAATGCTTGAATTTCCCATGGAAAACGAACAAAAAATCAATATGCTCAGCATGTCAATTCGACAGGTAATGGCCCTCTTAGAACAATGTCTTGGGAGCTTAATCTTCAGGTGGTCAGGGAAATAATTTTTACAAACAAGGGGGCTAGTCATGGGTCAGCGCCTAGCACCAAGCCTAGCCTTCGCCTTTACGTATAAAGTAGAAGCTCCATTCCTAGCTCGCGGGAACCTACTCTACTGCCGATACATAGACGACTGGTTCATTGTCTGTTCCACAAAGGAGGAAACGAACAAATGTTTCGAGGTCTCAAATGGGCAGTCAGAGTTTATAAAATTTATGGGAAAGTCCATAAGGGGATTGACTGAAGTCCAACTCTTAGATAGTGACTACACGACAAAATGCCACAGTAAGCCAAGTAACAAAAATATACTAGTCCATCACCTTCCCTCTCGTCCATCACACATGAAGAAACTCATCAATAACATGTACCATACGGCTAGCAATGTGTGCACTGGAGGAGAGGAGAGAAAGAATCGCAAACTTAGCACAGCAAATAGCCATATCCAACGGCTATGATTACGAGTACCAGTCACTAGGGTCGGTTCAAATAATAGGGGCAGGCCCCAAAACCAAGACAAAAACAAAACCTCGCATCTCAATAAGATAGCTTCTATGTTGCCCTTTATATGAAACAATGTTAATTGCACTATTAAGAGGTGCTTAAAAAGAAGTGGCCATGAAAATCTGGTAACAGTAATCGAACTCCCACCTCCAACTCTGCGCCGTCAACTGGTCCGCAACCTCCTTTACGATCGGCTGTGTCACTCAGAGCATTGAGAAATCTGTCCCAATGGGAGGGAGGGAGACTGCATGGGTTGCGGTCCAATTTATTCAATAACAGGTAATGCATGCAGGGAGGAATATTTAGTGGGAAACGGGTAGACCACTTCATATGTGCATAAAAGAACATCTAGACGGAAGGCTAATACCGATGGAAGCAAACCTCTAAGCTTACCTAGGGCGCAAAAACATAAAAATAATGATTTCGATGTAACGATCACAACCCTGGCCCAGAAACCCAAAACATCAACGAGCGAAACCCTTGAAGCGTTTTGGATAAAGTCTAGGAATCCGGAAATTAATCGTAAAGATGAATTCATCACTGTAAGACTAGACTTGGCACCTTACATGCGCTTGCTTTCCTAATTTGATCCAAGGGACGGTGCTTACGCATCGATTCATCTTACCGGCTCATGCAAATATCGAAAACAGTGTACGTCCAGGCTCCGAAAAGGCGGTGTTGCCGAAACCTCAGCCAGCAATCCGTACAGCGGTCTATCAGCAACAACAAGCAACGACAACACCAACGTCGTCCATCAACGTCGTACCAGCTAAAGAGCTAAGTTATCATATTTGATTGATAATTGAATTTGATGCCGAGGTTAATGGTAAGTCGATCCCTCGAACCTAAGAAATACAATTGCGATAGCAGTGCCGCGTGTAAAACGGAATTTTATCTTTACTGCTACAGCATCATGAGCAGGCTCTTTTGAAAAAAGAGTACAATTTGCATTCAAAAAGATCTAAGTTTTCGAATGGTTGCCGATAGTTTAAGAGAAGACCTGCTTGCTGAAAGAAGTGCCTTAAGAAACCCTTTGCGATAACGGGATTGCTTCGTTCCTCCCTTCTTTCGACAGAACAACATAGCCAAAAAATGCACAAAAATCACGATACCAGTTTGCATAATGTCTTTGCCGTAACCTCGTAGACTTTTTATTGGCCTTATTATGGTCTCGTTCAAAGCGGCATCGGCTTGATCGATATCCGGTTGTCTGGTCATTAAGTCTTTCAGCCTTTTCTATAGAATTTTATTGCATTGTTTACAACGGAATCAAGGCACGTAGCATGTGAGAGATATCCTTTACAGTGATACCTTCAACAGCACTCAACTTTCAGCAAATAACATCGCATGTGATTACAACACCGTTGATCACTATATCTGATTATCGTTTTAGACAGATTAGGGCACAGTATTGCACTACTTAATGATGAGGTGTATCAAAAACCAAAGCGATAAGGGAACTGCGGTTTAAATTCCTTCTCAAGCCTCTCATACAATCAGCAAATATCTTCGCTTGGTAACCTTCACGACTGCAAAGAGGATGGTCCAGACACAACAGCCAAATCAACCCGTGAGATATCCAAAGACTTGTGCAAGGCGAATGTGGTGAACTTGTGACTACATATCTTGTGAGATAAAAAATTTCCGGTGAAGACCAAATGAACGAATGTTTAATTTTCTCTCTAGAGAATGTCTAAGATTCGCCGTTACATCCCGGCATCCCTCCATTCAGCCTCAAATTATTATATTCACGTCACCTAAAAAGTCGTTGAATTGTACAGCAACAATTCATACTCTATACCCAATAGTGTAGAGTGTTGTGCAAAAGCGTTTGAGTTAGCCGGGATTCGAACACAGATCTTACTCCTTTCGGAAGCGCATGCTAACCGTTGCACCACCGACCGTTTTGCACTGCACTCTTTCTACGCTACAACGCGTTATCTGTCAATAGCCAACCGTCTACGGTCTGACGGGGTAGTCGTCATCGACATTGAACGCACTTGTGTTGACAAATATTGGGTATCAATTATCAATCAGAAATGATTTCATTTGACCGCCACTTGCGGTGTCATGATGGTACAATATGCTCAATAGTGTAGAGTGCCGTGCAAAAACGTTTGCGTCAGTCGGGATTCATACCCAGATCTCGCTCTTTCCGGGAGGGTATGCTAACCGTTGCACAGCACTCTACATTATTTGGTATATTGTACCACCATAACATCGCAAGTGGCGGTCAAGTGAAATCATTTCTGGTTGATAATTCATACTCTGGTTCAAACATAATATCAAATAACTTCGAGTTCTAGTAGTTATGTTCAGAAAACCCGCTGGCTAAAGTTATAATAAAAAAGACAGTCTGCGCTTTGAAACTGATCTCAGAACTCTTGCACATGCTCGTCTGAGGAAAAATAACGGGTAAATGGGAATGAAAATTAACCCTCTTCACACCGTGGTCGCAAAGATTTTTATTTTAAGAATGGGTTCTGTGATCGTTTGTGTTACCAGTAGATTGAACAACTCCAATCGATTGCAGTCACTTTGAGAAAATGCCCTTCAGCGATACTTTATAAAGGGTCATACTTCAACCCTTTGGGAACAGCAGTTCAAATTGCAAGTAACGACGTGTGGGTTTCGTTATTCTGAACCGAGTTATTTTCTCATTTTTTGAGCATATCCCAAGTTTTTTTTTATTCTTTTGACACTCCTTATTCTCCTACTTAATCTTATATGTTCACGATGCATATATGACTCTCATGTATGAAGAAAAGCGTCATTTCGTCAAACATGCTGCTCTTATCATTCCTTGAGTTGTAACTAGTTGCATAGCAACTATTACAAAACAACTCCTTTGGTTTGATATTTTTTAACTCTGTATAGTATCTCAAAGAGAACATGTTTTACTTTGGTACTTTGACCAGTATCACATTTTGTTTTCTACTGCGCGGGTTCCATCCTAGCATTCGATTCTTCTCCTCGCCTGCTTGAAAATTTCATCTTCCTCACGAGCGCCGTAGAACACCGGTCTAAAACGTCTCCTTGCAATCTTAAGAATAGTTAAGCAAGGCAATTTGATCGATCTCGCGCTGAGCACCGCTCGCCACTCGGACAACGGTTCAAGGTCAACAAAAGGACAAAATTCTAGGCAGTGATAAATGCCTGTGGGATGCATCATGTATTCTTCTTCATCTAGCATCGTTCGAGGTGAATGAATGCTTATCTGGCCTCTACAGTAACTCACTGTGACTTGCCGATGTATCAAGTCAGTCACGCTATCTACGCATACTATTTCCATGGCAATTCGGCCACCATGGATGTATGGAAAACTAAATAAGCATTGAGCGCTTGATCGAACCACTGACCATCAACTGATCGATCGCGTGTGTCGCACAGCACCTCTAACCGATGCGCCAGACGAGCTCAACATCAAATTGACCATTAAAAACTGGAAAACATTGGTGTGCTAAGTAAATTTTCAAATTGTTGTTACTTAGCAGTGGTTTGACACTATAAAGATATCAGCGTGAAAGGGCTCAATGTCCACATGTACCTATCCGGCCCAATCCGTTGAGAGTTGGATGCTACATCTACGATGATTTATATCGCAAAAAGAGTAGTGGCCAAACAGTACCCTTGGTGGTGCGGCCGTAGCAGGCTCCCCGTAAATGGTCGAATGACGGGTTAAAATCCCGCTTATAGTCTAATCTCTCCATACCACTCTAATATCTTGCATGGTTACATTATATCATTTCATACCCCGTATTCGAACAATCTGCTATTATTGAAAATCGAGAAAACTTATCTTGATTAGCCGGCGCGAGGTTGGCAAAGTAGTTGTAGAAATTCGGCTGACGTTTCGGCGACACGCCTTCTTCAGAGCCTGGGCGTATGTAGTGTTAGTCTATTTGAATGATTCGGATGGTCTTATTTATATGCTGCCTAGGTCAGGTTAGAAGATAAAACGAAGAAAAGGCGCGAGATCTCATGTGATGGTGACACATTCTTCCTTCCGTTTCATTTCGGGGTTTTTGGCGTTTATCCAAAATGCCTCAAGAGTTTTGCGCGTGGATGTTTTTGATTCCTGCGCCAGGATTGTGACAGTCACATCGAAATCCATGTTGTTGTGTTTTTGTGCCCTATGTAAACCTAAAGGTTTGCTTTTAGCTATTTTAGATTTACTGTCTAGATGTTCTTTTATGCGGATGAAAAGTGGTCTACCCGTTTCGCCTATATATTCTTCCCCGCATGTTTTACATGTTAGCAAATAAATTGTGCCCGATCTCATACAATCTCCCTCTTTTCCGTTGGGGCAGATTATACAGTTGTTGGTGTTGCACAATCGATCATAGAGTCTATTGCGGATCAGCTAATGGCGTAGGGTGGGAGGTGGGGTTTCGATAATTACCACGGAATTTTCAAGACCGCATCTTTTTAGTTGGCTATGGCTCCTCAAAATCATAATAGCGACTGAAATTTTGAAAAACAGTGCCTAGTTTAGATCCAGTGATGTTGAATTTTATGCAAAACGGTTGCTTGCCCACCGGTGCGGTGATTCATGTCGATGAAAGGGTGATGAAAGGACGATGGCCCCGGTGCTATGGTGGTAGTAGCACGCGCCAACTGCATGGGTGAGACGTAAGTCAACTACGGCTTGGGGCCGAATGTTTTAGATATCACTCAACATCATTGGACATCTAGTTGTAAAATCGTAACGCTGCCATAATGGCGACAAACTTGAAGTAGTTATAGAATAGGTTGTTGACAAAAATGACACTGCGCACTGCATGCGATGCCATTTCATCACCATCTCTCATCAATACTTTGATATTACTATACAATCTCTTAGAATCGTGGAGGAGACTTCCCTTCATCGTTTTATCAATTTTGACTTTTCATATATCCACATATGTTCAAAATATGTTTTAGTTTTCGCAGCGATGTTGTGTTTTTCCGTTAAATGCAGGATTTTAGGGACATGGGGTGTTGTTTTCTTCTTATTGTATATACTTTACTATGTATGGACTACCAAACCCGTTTTGGTGTTGGAGCAATGAGCTAATCACTACGAATGTGAAACGTAGTTTACTTTTCGTTGCTATAGTGCACCAAGAAGGCCTTTTCAAGAACTGTGCTCAGTTTGGAATTCTTTTTTCCCAGCTATCAAATTACTATTGAAAGCCTATTGAGAAGTCTGTGTCTGGCATAGGACTACCAAAAATCAGTGTACTTGAACTAATAAACACAGCCTTTCAATGCGTTAAGGTCATCCTAGTTTCTTTTGTGAGACACTAAACCTTCCATTTTTTCGCAGTGGCTATACTTGTTTCTTGATTTGTCAAAGTTATATGAGCTTCCTACCTGCTTGAAATGATTGTTTCTGCAAGTTGTCATTGGCGGCCAAGCACAGATGCCTAGGCTGTCTGACTAATTTTAAAGGCTCTTCCCTGTTATTGTGCAGGGATTTTCGAAAAAACGCCTTTTGCTGGAAAAAAATTTTCACTGTACTATCAATACACATTCAAAAGCTCAGATCTCTGGAAATCTAAACCTTTGCTAATTTTCCAGAAAGGACATCTTACAGTGCTGTCTCACTGGAGATGATTACAAATTCAACACAAAGAACCTGGAAATCCTTGAAAAACAAGTGGAAAAATTTTCTAAAATAATTAAGGAGAATCTCTGCGATAATGCGTAGCGCTTATAAATCACAATCAAATTCTTCCTGCTACAGGCTTTTAAGTCTTCTCCAAAAAGCAAGTATTTTTAAAACCTCTAAGATTTAAGCTATCTATGGTTGATACTAGTTTAGGCGAAGGGTTCTGTTCATCGATATTGAAGTGCTGCAATAATATATACACGCATCTGGAAAATTATTTTATTATCAGTGCTACAACTCTGTCTGAAGGATTTTCTAATAAAAATTAACTCCACTAGATTTAAGCTTTTGATGAATTACTAAAGGTGCAGTGCAAAATTTTCGTCCAACAAAAGAGGTGTGCTGTCTGGCTGGTAATGAGCTTCGGGTTAGTCTTTAACACCAAAAGTTAATTACTCGATGAAGACTGCTCGAATTTGCACGAGTGAGCTTTGCGGGATTTTTACGAAGAACGGTTTAAGGCTGGATTATAACAGTTCATAGCAACAGTGACAATACGGTACAAGCAAGCTGGAGATTAATAGTTGAGCGAGTAGATACGAAGTTGTGCGATTAGCTGGACTACTGGAATAGACGGAATCAGGCCATACGAATTCAGCGGACCATTGCAGAGACGAACATCAGTCTCCTTTGAACCCTTCATCCACTTATATACTGACCGATAGCAAACAGTCTCTCTAACCGAGTGCAGAAGCCGTTACGTAGATAACAAGTGTAACATGTACAGGTTTACTGGAAAAATAGAAATTCAATGGCTTCTTTAGTCAGATTGGTTTTATGGATTAAATTTGGGAATAGTAAATTTGTTTCCATCTTCCACCATTTAGTCATCACATCTGTAAATGGGAAATCTAGAAAAAAGGCGGTATCGATGATCGGCATTTATTGGAATCGTTTCTAACTAACGGAGAGCTATTTCCTTTCATTACTTTAATTTCCGGCAAAGTATTCTTTCTCACTTATCTCACCTAATAAAACTTGACTGCTCTTGAACTCTCCCTGAAGTTGCTCACTATTTTATGACTGTGGTATGACTGACGTTTTCCCACTTAGACAAAGTATGCAACTAAGTATTTACACTTGCTGTGTGCCGTACATTCTTTCTTTCTCGTTAAACGTCATCTTGCATCGATCGAAATTTTCGATCCCCTGTCATGATATTTCTTATCAGTCATCGAGTAATACATTAAACGTTGTTACGTTTTTCTTCTGCTTTTCATGATCACTATCTGTTAATTTCGTAAGTAAATCCGTGCTGTATCAGGAATACGTAATCACTTGAGTTTTTTGATGAAATAGTACTGGAGTGACAGATATATTTTTCAGCTTAAATCGAACTTTTTTCGCAAAGGAGAAAAATCAAGATCTTGTCAAGGATGGAAAAGGTTGCCTTAGTGTTTTACACTACAGCTAAGCCACTAGGTATATTTGAATCGTTGCAGGTATGGATACCAGCGGGCAAAAAGCTGCGTTATCGCTGTAATGTACGAGGCTGTCTGGATTCAAGTAGATCATTCTCACTCACTACTATTATAGAGCATTTAGCCTCTCATTATGAAAAGACTACAAGGTATGACCTTGGTTTTTTGATGTATTTAAGTGTTCTGAGATTCTTCATTAAGTAATTGTGAAAGTTTGCCGTTGTACTTTACATTCACTTATCCATCAATACGGGAGAGGAGGGATGAGGATTGTGTACGACTTGATAGTTATGCAGGGCATAAGAAAATAACGAGCTGGTTTGACGTACTCTCTCAGCACTATCTTGCCGTAAATCAATGAACACCCCACTAGGTACACCATTTAGGCTCTGCAAAGTTCCAACAAGCTTATACGACTTACAATTTACTCATATACGGAAAACAAAGTCATTATACAGTAGTCGAATCAGCACTACAAAGATTCAACGAACTTTTTGGAGGACGCGCGCGACGAGACGAATTAAGTGCTAGAAGTGGTGGAGTAAACACAGTAAAAATGCTTATCTATTCCATGAAAAACTCTGAAGTAACTCATCAGAACGAAACAGAATGACAGTGGTTAACTTACTCTACAGTGATTTAGGCGAGCCAATGTATAGGATGGCTTGATTTCTGAGCTCATACTTTCGCAATCACAAGTTCATATCACCCTACCTCCTATGTGGTAAAAAATTTCTGCA
Source organism: Parelaphostrongylus tenuis (assembly GCA_019055375.1). Classification (NCBI taxonomy): domain Eukaryota; kingdom Metazoa; phylum Nematoda; class Chromadorea; order Rhabditida; family Metastrongylidae; genus Parelaphostrongylus; species Parelaphostrongylus tenuis. The sequence continues at coordinate 110,364 of JAHQIW010003091.1, forward strand.
ATACTCATATCGTGCATAACCAAATCACATATATATAATGGAGTCCTTCGATGTTACCGCTCTCTACACGATCATTTCGAAAGGCAGTATCATGCAATCAGATTATGACTTACTTATAGAAAAGGGAGAGAAGATTATCCATGGATTGTCGAGTCAACAGCTCATGTGTTGCTTAGGGAAATCTCTAAGCTGCTCAATTTCAGTGATCGATAAGATATTTCACCTAGATTAGACGGTTGGTAATAGGACAATGTTTATCACCGTCTCGCTGCCCTCTTGCCTGGGGTGAGAGCCTCAGTTCTCAAACGTGAACCATTACTGTACAGTCTGTCCGTAGATGATTGCTACGCAAAACATTCAACATCATGAGTGAGTTTGGCTCGCGTTTCACCCATGTTGTAATTGAAAGATGTCACTACGCGGGTGCTCTGCTACCAGTCTTTTTTCGATTCAAACTACCGTAGCTGTCAACATCCCTAGACGAGGTTTGCTTGGTAAGCACATCGACGATGAACAGTGTCTCCACGCGCCTCCGAAATGGGTGACGCGCAGGTTCGACTGACGCCTCATATTGAATGTTTTGCATACTGCTCAGTATTCTTCGATGTGTAGCTGTAAAATTATGTCAATGCTAAAAAGCAGTCAAAATGAAGGAATTTTTAGAATACAAGTAGATGATTGTTATGTCATCTGCTCTACACACGGATGAGAGACAAATGTTTTGAACTGTCAAATGAATAGCAAGGGCATGCTAAGGTAACATTAGGAAAACATAGGGTGATCGATTTCAATTAAAGAGTGTTTGAATACTATCGCAAGCCAAGCAATAAAAGTATACTAGTAAAATACTTCTGTGTTCATTCTTCGCATACAAGATATACTTGTCGAAACATGCTCCGCATAGCAATAGATGTCTGCATGACAGTGAAGAGTGGAAGGAGTCACTACTTTTGACACGGAAATTACCGTCTCAAATAGAAAGGACGGTCACTGACATCAAGGTGGAGAGGAGTACTAGGTTCATAACAAAAACAATAATATGTCGGACCCAGGTGGAAGGTAAATCTGAAACGATCATTTATATCAAAAGAAATTGGAGCCGCGATTTGGCGATGTCTTAAAATGTGGTCTGAGGAGCTCTGTGGGAATTGCACAGACTCCACCAAAAACAATGCTTCGCCAAATGCTTTTGAATTGCCTATAAGGCAGTCTCTGCCGACAATAGATGCGTCATATGTCCTAATGATTAAGAGGAAGACTGCTTGAGTTCAGGTAGATTTTATCTGATCGTTTGCAAGACAATTGGACATTGCAAGACAAGACAAGACACCTGAACGAAATGAGTTGACAACTTTGCGTCCGTATAAAATGGCACCCAAAGGGGAAAGTCGAATATCTGTATAAGTACTCCATCAGGTGAACACAGATAGGACAGCAATGCATGAAGTCGACGATTTTGAGGTGGTAGCGATAATCTTGAGGCACAAGTCAAAAAAATCAGCGCCGAAAACGCTTGACGCTTTCACGATAGATTTCAAAGGTCCAGAAATGATTAGGAGAGTGTCTGAACATAACAACTGTTCTGACACACTTCATCTTAGATTGATTTCATAAAAACCTCAGTTTCTAGAGTAAAACTCCATGAAATCAGTCTATGGTTGCAGATAAATCTAAAATTATCTATATCTTACAGATCTCACAACCATCTTTCCTACCGCTGCACGAAATGCAGTCACCATTTCTACCTCTTGAGCATGACAACGACATGCCGTTGCAGAAAACCTGGAGAGCAAAGCGTACGTTTATGACGTTTCGCTAAATTTGGTGTTTCGAAATGGGCCGTTTTTAGGACTGTGTCACAGTTGGGCAGCAATGGTCGCCATTAGCTGCTCAACGAGATGTCGACTTTTTTTCCTACATGCAACAACACGCAGTAGCTGTATTTGAGACGCAGGGAGTTGAAGCTGAAGAAAAGGCTATGTTAGCGAAGCCGGAGAGAAAAGCAGAAGGTGAGTGAGCAAGTGAGAACAAGGTTCAGTTTCCTGAGACACCCTAACGTTCGGCGTTTTCGTATGTGTTGGCAAGATTGCTTACACATTCTGCAAATTTTATCAGCCAAAAAATCTCGTTGACTGTGACGCTTCTCCTCCACCAAGTTTTTTTTTGTGAAAAGTTTTCTCGAAACACCTCCTCGTCGATGGGAAAACAAAGTGTGAAGCGTTCGAGTTCATTAATCCCTTAGGGATGTGTCACGCTTGCGACTTCGTTGAGTGCTGTCAGAGGTGTTTGGATGGATACCTGGCCTAAACAATAAACTATGTTGACGAGCCGGTGTATCAAGTCACTGCAACAACCCTGCAGATTAATACTAACACTTTTCCGACCCTTTTCAGTGGAAGGCTTGGGAAGCTCGGGAGCATCTCGAGTTATCGGCATTACGTGTATTTTGAAGAATAGCAAACCTTTGCGCCACATTCATCTTTTTTCCAACTAATAGTGACAAAACATTATACAACTGCAAATAAACACTCCTTTTCTTATAATTCATTATTTATTCTGCTTTTGAAATAAAAAACTTTTCACTTGAAGATATTCATGCGACAAAACGTCGTATCTCAATTCGTCCAACTTTAGGAGCGCTCGTTGTGCGACATGCGGGCGCGCGTTGTTGCAATGAAGACCTGAGAACTTTCTGTTGAAAAATGCTGGTCTCAGGCGTAGGCTCTTGTGCATATCATCGTATGCTGAACATACTTTTGGGATGTAATGGTTTGTCTGATATTTAGAATTTAAGAAAACTGAAATGGATTAGGTGGGGAGCACACAACCACACAGTGGCCACTACTTTTTGTTGCAATTCTTCTTCGAAAGCTGCTTTGCAATTCTTCATGACCCACCCACTGAGCTGATCGTCATCGATCCTTGTATGTTGTCCGGATTTCGTTGCACGTCACAATTCGGTCGCAAAACGGTTCGCGGTTCCTTCGCAGTGTATGAAAACGCGACACTCCAAGCAACATTTTTTTATCTTCAGTGAGAACACAAGATACTTCGGTGGCCCTTCACATCTCCAGCCTGATTCAAATGACAACTGACCGTAGACTGGTCGACGTTGAGTTCTTCTGCAACATGTCGTGTGTTAAGAGGACTGGCTTTTTTCGCCTTGTAGTGTTTAGCTTTTAGAGCGGGTGCAGAAGTTACTTCGTCTTTCATACTGACTTTCTCGTCTCTTTTACGAAACTGCTTGCACTACCACTTCACTGTTTGTTAGCAGTTCCTAGGTCAAATGAGCTGTTGGTTATGAGTTGCCTTCGCAGCTTCATGGCTCATTTTCAATTCACCGTCTGGAAACCGTTACTTTTTCATCGATACACATCTTTTCCATTTCCTGAAATAAAAACAAAAAAACAAATATGACCTCATTGCCAATGAAACATAGGGCTCAAAACGGGGATTAAAATGATATATAATCTAATAACATTTGTTCAATAATCTATCCCGATATCAGACGACAAACTTCAACAGCTCATAGACCCCTTTTTTCTGCATAAATTTTTTTATTTTTGTATTTTGTATTATTTCTTTATTTGAGTATTTTGATGTGGAAGGTCATCAGCAGTTCATGTGTCCCTGTCTTTGCTTGGGCAATTTAGTGGAGAACTCAGCAAAAACCATGAGTATGCTAAAAATTTGTTTTATGCCTGACGCGGCTAAAATCTAGGCTGCCTCATGTCAGACTACTGAATTAGTTAAGGCCTTGTCTGACTGAATGGGAGTGATAACTTGATCTTTCTAGGCTTTGATAAAAACCAAACCGCCGAAATGTCGGCTTTCAGAATTAACTTTGCTACAACAAACTTGTAGTTGACTTACCAAGAAAAGACAGACTTGTATAAGAGTAGCGATGTTAAGAAATAGTCGGTCCTGGATAATATGAGAAGTACACTTTTATTTCAAGTAGCTCAAGAATTTTAACACCGTTTAGCCGAGGTCCGATGAAGATCCAATTTATGATCAAATGATTTACAGGCGTGGGTAGTTCCATACCGTGATTTCGTTTGGTGCAAATGTGGTAGAGGTTTGGTATACAAACTCTAAATTGCGTATGTAGTTCACACTCACATCATCGTAATGAGTGGGTGGTTTATATCAGGGGCATTTCGAGAACACCATACGTACTTCCAGGATCCTTTATGCTAGAAACTCTCCTGCCACGGAAAATGGGCGCGCACAGAAGAGCTTTAAAGAGAAAATGAATGAAGACATCGAATCTTTGCTTGCTCGTTTATTTCACCGAGATTATTATGCGGACCCGCGATATTTTTCTTGCCCTAAACAATCAATCCATCCTGTTTTCAGTCCTAAATTAAGGTTACAGGTTAACGTGAGCGTTATGTGGTTCATAATCGATTAACCACAAATCTCCATTTATTATATCCAGTCATTTCTTCTAATAAACAACTTCCGCTTCATCATTCCTCACTTATTTCAAAGCATTAATCAGTCTCCTCCTCTGTAACCCACTGATGCTAAGGCATTGCAAATGTGGATTTGATGGAGTGTATAACAAATCTGTGCTTTACAATGCTCTTTGTTGGTGGTTCTATCCTTCTATAGATATCAAGTTATTACAATGGTGACTTCTTCTTACAACAAACGTGCGCCCTAGTCGAATGCTTTTGCTCTGTAGCTTATAGTGAAAATTGGCAACATCGTGTTGGTCGTCCCTGTAATGGTCGCGCTGGAGTAAACTCCCGCTTAGACATGTGTCTTGGAGCATATAGAGAAGTTTGTTCCTATATGCGTGCGTCAAGACGAAATTCTCTTTCCTGAAGATTTGGCATCATGAACAACGCCGTAAATTGGCTTGGATTCATAAAATTATTTCGATATCTAGGACTATAGTTCTTTTTTGCAGCTGGTAAAACATTGCACTTATCATCTACCGCTCAGTCATCTCCGTGGAGAGGTAACCAAGACCCAGTGTACCAAGAAAACGGACAACAGCGGCGTACCACTTGCGAGCAGGTAAATTTTGCAAATAATGTTGCATAATCTCTTTACTCAGTGCCAGAGATTTCAGACTCATAATCCAAGAACGCCACTGCTTCCATTGTCTCATACGCCGCTGGCTTTTCTGCAGATTTTGCTCAAAACGCTCAGCCTATATCGGAAAATACTCATAGCTCAAACTCAAACCAACATTGAACGACTGAATAAAACTATGAGATTTCAGTCTCTGTCGATAAACTCAAATTTGTTCGGCATCATATTCTAGCAAACGCTCTGATTTCGTCCAAAGAATCGGTTTTCATGTCGCTATTTCGATACTCTGAGAATGCAGTGGACTAATGTGTGGATTATATTGCTATATTTCTGCAAAGTCCGCCAACTATATTTTTCAATTCCCTCCGAAATACTTGACAGTCGTTTGTGTAATGTCATAAGCTTGCTAATATTCTTAAGATTTACTGAATGTGAGCTCTAATATGAAAAATATAATGCGAAGGAAGTAGCAACCAAACATACATCAAGGTTTTTAGAACCGCATTTGATTTGTAACCTTCTGAGAATGGAAGCCTCCAGTAAAGACCGTGAAATTTTGACAACACTAATTTTTACAAGTTTACCTCGAATATTTCCCGATTGGTCTACATTTAAGTGAAAGACGTGCATCTTTTCTCAAATCACTTCATAGTGACACGTTTCAGCCTGGTCCGAGCAAATCGAGCTATGAATCGACGTTGCTTTCGTCTAAGAACTGTGTCTCAGGGTACTGTTGTTGAACATTTTAACTGCTCAGATGAAAATAGATTGCACTCAGTAACCTTCTCAAATTGAGATTACCTTCTCGTCCTCTAACACCGTCGATTCACTCATATCCTGAGATGAGAAGTGGTCAGTTTGGCTTGGAGGCCGAAGTTCCTCCACCATGTCAGCCATCGTCGGGACCAACGACTGCTCACAAGTCGCTGTCAGTATCGAATAATACTGTATTTCCATGGAACTACTTCCCATGGGGTATGCTCATACTTCAACAGATTTTACTCCTTAATGTGTTTTTGTGCGCTCACTATTCCGAAGATAACTGACGCGTTGTGAGTCATATATGATACTTCTCGTTTCGAGTGTTTTCTTTAGATCGCGCTCAATTTTCAATATACTTGGCAATCATTTGATAACTTTGAAAGGTATGATAGATTTGACGGTTTTAGCGAAGAGCAATCAAGTGTATAAGACTTTCCATTTAGTGATAATTTTACTTAATGGATCGTTGTAAAAAGTTTGTCGTCGCCTAATCTTAGTAAAGGTGACTGGAGCATCCCAAGAGGATTGGCAAAACACAAAGGGTATTGCCCGACTGATGAGACTGTCAAGGTCGAGACACGTGTATCGTGCTGTGTAAGATGCTCTATAGAAGACCACATGCGTGGCTCAAAAAATGATTGCCAAACCAAACAAGAGTTATATAGGCAGAAATGGTCCACTCTTTTCTCAGTTAAAACGATGTTGTTTTCCGTTCGATATCATTATATTCCTTGATACTCTTCATGTATAGAAATTGGACGAACTGCCGTTAAGTGAATGGAAGTCAAAAATTTATTACCATTTTTGCTCTTTTTTGGCGAGAAAAGTTGGTGCGCAAAATGGAATAATCGGAAGTAACATAAATCTAGAAGGCATACACCATCATAAACAAGCTAAAGTCGACTTTACCACATTCAGTTTTAGGTCATTATCAAGGTAATCGTGCAACACCCTTTATGCACGCAACAGCAGGAGGACAATTTTACGGAACCTATGATACAAAACATGGTTAGTAACAGTACAGCAACTCGAAAGTGTTTTATGTGAAGAAGTATAGTTGTGTAAATACGAGGTCATTTTTTGTTAATCTATAAATTGTAGACCTTCAGCAACATTTTTACCATGGAGTACCACGAATGCCGTTTACGCATGTGAGCCAGTTTGCTACGAATACGACATCGCTATCAGTCGGTCATTCAAATCCTGTGGAAACTTCCATAGCACGTCATCCACCGCAACGTAGTGGTGGCACAAAGTACTTGGGAACTGTACCTTCTCGTTCGGTATTTTTGCTATATATATATATGCATCATCCGTATCGTTTTAATACGTAATTTGACACAGAAATTTTTGAACATATGTTTTCATTAGAATCTTCAGATTCGTAAGGCAGTAAAGAAAAAACGACAACGTCTGTCTCGTCGTACAAACTCAGAATAGAATTCAATCGTTTATGAGGGCATCCATAAAGTGCAGTCGTTTGGGATTTAGTGTTCTGTTCGTACTATGTGACATGGCCCTAGCGCATGCAGTAGTGAAGGTTAACTTTTTCCTTCAATGAACTGAATTATGATTCTCGATTTTCTGGGTACAGCTGAAAGCAATAAAAAACACTTCAAACTGCTGATCGATGTTCAATATGGGTAGATAGAATGCAATCAGTAATGGATAGGTATACGAGCATCTACGATGGTTTCCTCAAACATGTGACGGCTTGATTCAGACAGAATAGTTTGATAATGATTTCGCTAACAATCCTTATCTTTCACTACACTTTTAAATCTACCGTTCTGAAATATGGGCTATGCAACGAGATTTTGTTTTTCACTCTTTATCTGCTGCGAGGACCTACTTTTATATTTCATATGGAATGAGTAATAAAGATAGTCGACTATGTTAGTTAATTACTGATGACTTCGGAAGATGATGTTCTCGTGATGATACCCACATTCTGGCCACTCATTGCTCCGTTTTATGATTTAATAGCATTGTCTTTGAATGATGTAAAACTTTGCATGGTTTACTTCAAATCTAGTACTTGAAATCGTCGGTCTTCGTACGCATGGTGTGTAATCGATGTCTATTCTTTTTTTTTTGGCCATCTTGCTACTTGATTGAGGTTTCAGTTTAATATTTGAGAAAGTGGGCCACCTTTTTTTCCTGCCAAGACGTATCTACACTTCTGTGTGTTCTCTTGCCTTTTGATTTTTCCTTCGTTTATCTTCCTTTCAGGTACATGATGCGTCTGATCAGGTGATATTCTTTGTTCGTATAGAGATCTCGTCTATTTTCCTAGTTCATCTTTTGATATAACAGAGCAATTTCAGTAATGTTTCTAATGTTGCTAATCAATTTGACGCAGTAATATGGATTACAATTTGATCTCCATTATGGTGTATTAGGTTGTGGTTTTGAGGTATATGACAGAAGCTGATAAATCAGTAATGTCCTGTTAGCATAGTATGTGTGCAATTTATCTGAGCAGCCTTCTCTCTTGCTGTACGGCATTCAAGAATCCTGAACAGAAATTGAATCCTCACAACTCAAGCTCGTGAATTTTTGACATTCCGATATAGATGATCCTCGCTCTAACGAGGAAAATGTTGTAACACAACCGCATTGGCCCAGAATGATAGGGATGGCTACAGTGTCAATAACCAGTGCAGTTCAACAAATAAAGTTCCGTAGCAATACTATTAGGTTGAAAAGAAAATTTCCATCGTTTGGATGGTGATCGTTTTCTTCGCGCGCTATTCCGACAATTACTACGTTTGCATACTGAAAATCGCTCCATGTAAGCTTCTTTTGCAAGTACTGCCTTCTAAGATATCCGTGTTCGAGTGACTTTTCGAGAAGACAGGCGATGAAAATATGCAATGAGCATCAAGAGTATATTTGTTCGTAGATAGAAGGTTTTCTGTTTGAAAATTGCGAACACTTAGGAGATGTGGGCTTTGCTTGTACTAAAAATATCTCCCTGGAATTTTTTTAAATTTCAGTATATGTGAAGTTGTGAATAAAATGTTGTAAAGTTTTATTTCTACTGAAAAGATAAAGGAAAGCTTCAGGGGTTGATCATTCCCTGAGGGTTGTTCAATTTCTCGTTTCGTTTGAGGTGCCTAAATGAATATCTTGCTTCGGCTTACGTGGCCGAAACGGCAAAAATCAAAACTCTATGATTCAAATACTGGGCTATTTTGCTATCACTGGCACTACGTTGATGTGGGTAACGCGTGAACACATGGTAAGACAAGGATTAGAGCATTTTATGTAATTGAATATCAATAATTACCGGTAAGGCATGTCTTGTACTGCAAGTTTATTGTGTCATTTCTATGTGTTGTTATAGATCACTTAACAGACCGTCGATATAACATGCTAAGAGAGAGCAGGATCTAGTAGTTAGTGGCGCACGTCACTAGGGAACGATGGAACGATGCTGGTCCAATCTTTCACCCTAACACTTTCTTAAGGTCAATCAAACGCCTTTGGTAACGCCATTGTTATGATTCCCTAAGTTTGTAAAAACATTGTTCTCGACGAGCATTCTATGAAAAATCATCTAGGTGACAAAATCCTTAAGCAGCAGTCGAAACAACCCGCGCAATGTTGGAAGGAGTGTAAGAAGTGTTAAGGTCCATAAACAGTAAAATGTGATTGCGAGTCACGCAGATAAATAATAATACCATAACAATATGCTTGGAAAGCTCAACTATAATGCTAGAAAATGTATTCTTCCATCTTTTCCCTTTCGAAAAACATAACTTCCTCCTACATGTCACTGAAATCGCCAGCCTGAAGTAGGACTACGCGACAGAAATAAGCCTATTGAAAGTCGACGAGAATATCTCGTTTTATGTGGTTATGGTTGTTCTTCAAGGGTACAGAACTAAATCTGTGCCGGAAAAATGCGAAATTACTCTCTGAATTTCCACGAACCTCTGCACTAGTGCACCTGCATAAGCTCTCAGTGATGAGCTTGGAAATTGTAAAAGTTATAAGCCGATGAGCATCAGAATATCATCTCAACTTCCAACAAATTCGTTACCATAGCCTTCGAGCAATAGTAATACACTGTGACTTCCGGGTGTCTGCAACTGCGCATTTAGAAAGATAATATTGTAGTAAATTCGAATAGCTATCGTTCATGAAATATTATTACTCTGAATACCATCCGATCTTAAGCGAACGATTATACACCATTGTCTAGGAGACGGAAACCTAAGATTGGAAGCTGATGTCACGATATAATAGGTCGTTCCATGAGTTTTTGCACTAAAGAGATAAATACCAAAACTATTAACAAAAAATTACTAAACTTTTATGATTTTGGTGTCGTTCAATTGCGTATTTTTTGTCACCGATAATTCAAATAGTCTCAATCGTATTCCACATGTTCAAACTCTGTCCAAACCATCGCTAAAATAGAACGGCTCGCGATTTTCGTTATTCTAATTCGGTTTTTTCTTCTTTCTGGTGAACATTTTGATTTCTTGCACCATTGTGATACTCCACGATTTTTTTACGCAGCCATATCCTTTTGGTGCTGATTTATCGCACGGGAAGAGAACAAAAGAGATTAGAAACACGCCGAATAGCTTGTCAAAAATGGTACTGCGACCTGCATGCTAAACTAGTTCATTGTTAGTCCTCACCAATGTTTCGACTGTTCTGCTGCAGAAGTTGGATCCTTCATGGAACCGAGCTTTCTTGCCGTTCCATGGGTGTTGGCTTTTATTCATATTTCATAGTGCTAATAAACTAGATGTGAAGTTCATGAAATGGGCCGACTATTCCGTATGTGACACGTGATCTTCTCCTCGTTCTCACGGCGCTTTATGAAGCCGTCTCCAAAAGCAAATTTGTTTTGAGATTGTCGATATTCAAGCCATCAAAATTTACTGATGATTTGGCAAAAAGTCAAACACGGATGCCAGCACTGTAGATAATGTGAGCCCAAGGTGAAATGTAATTTTCGTCTGAGTGCTACAGTACACCAAAGAATCGCTTTTGGAAACATGACAAAGCACCTAGATCAAAGTTTTTCAACATACCAAATGATTTATCAAACTTCACTATAGAAGCTTTGGCTGCTGAAAAGCTAAGCAAACTCTGTTGTGATATATATTACACTTCAAAGGCAATTATCCGTCCGATTATGATCTTTTTCGCTTAATGGAACATATCCCGTGTAGACACCTTCGGGACATTTGTTCATTGAAGAAGCATGTCAAGCGTTTTTCGATACAAACCAAAGCAGTGATATTTCGAGCAAAACCGGAAGCCCGCAATTCGAGTACAGATGATCGTGGATAACGATGGTATTTATTTTGAAGATCATTTAATACCCGGTAATTGTTTTTCAGTCATGCATGTAGTCTGTTATGAGCAAGTCATAGAGGCCACTATCCCTGTTTCGGCCTTGAAACCCTCTTTCGTTGGGCAGTGGCCTTCGCTTTATTTAGACCTTTTGGGTGAACCCAACTCATTATATAAAAAAGGCTCACACATACTATTTGCAGTATCGTCAATTCAATGAAATCACTAGATGGCAGTGTTGTATAATTTGAGTGCGATCTCAAGAAAACACTCAAAACTAACGCTTGATATTTTATAAATACCAGCCAAAGACAATAGAGTGTACAATCCGGCCAATCTAGTGTATTCTTTCTCTCGACGGCACGTGCAAATAATACATCTGCACCTTCTCTATGTGAGAGGTTGGGTACACTCGAGGAAATAGGCTAAGAGGAAGTGTACTGGCCAATGACGAGGCTGTCAAGGCCGAAACCCTGTGCAATGGGTTCCCGAAGTTGATCATAATAGACCATGTGCATGACTCAAAAATTATTATGAGGCATATTGTGGGAGTGGCCTTAAGAAAGCATTCAAAAAGAATGACAGGAAATTTTATATTGCTTTTATTGAATTTATGCATAAGCTTTGAATTTTCAACAGGTGCTAGGGAACAATTTCCTGGACCCACTATTATTTTCAGGCTTATATTTCGGTGGAGAAAGCTTATCCCTTAACGTATTCTCCAGAGAATTAAAACATTTTGGTTCATGGAAAAGCCTCTTTAGAGTACTGCACCAAAGAAATTGGAGCTTTGTTTCACACGCGTCACGTGTTATCGTGCAAATTCTTGTTATTCATTAGAAAGTTTTGGTTCTTTTACGTGATAGGAGGGTAAAATGGAGAAACGACCCCTCCTGATCGGCGAGAAGTTTTCACAAGAGTGCAAATGAGCATTCGTAAGCTTAAAACTCTGGCTACAGCCCTATGTGGCCGGTTATCATAAAGCTTCTTTGAGGTTATCAATAGTAGTCCCTTGTGTTTCACGAGCGCATCAAACGCTTTGCTTGTTTCCCGCTATAGGAATCGACGCGCACAGAGCAAAATACGCGATTTTCGCTATTTGATCAAGGATTTTTGACCGTTTGTCAAAAATTTTTGGAATTCTCGTAATACTTTGGTAGAAAAACTTTCCTCTTTTCGCTCGTACGATTTTGGTTTAGATGTATGCTTCTTGTATAGAAAAAAGCGTTGATTTACTACGGAATCATGCTGAATTTGACAATCAATTAACTGTATTGAACTGTATGGAGCATATCACAATAAAAAACTCTATTTTTGAGAGCAATACGTAATTAACATCAGAAATGATAATGCTTGTTGTATTCGATACTAGTTTGTCGATAACTCCCACTGTAAGTAAGTTCATACTAATCATTCGTTTATTTCCAACTAATCAGAGCTGCGGTAAGCGAGAAAAGATTTAGTACTTATGGATAGTGGAAGAAATATGAGCGTCAAGGGACAGCCGTGATTGAAAAGGAGGCTTAGAACATCGGCATTATGGAATCCATTGGTCAAAAAATGTGTCGGCTGAGAATCATTCTCGGTGCTTCTGTCCCATTCGCACCCATAGTAGAATGAAATGTTTTTTGATCCTTTTTAAGGCTTTAGCGAATATTCGAGAGCTTAAATATCGAAAATCCGAAAGGCGTGTTTTATTTTCAAATGTTTCTATATTATGCTGAAAAGGTGAGGTAGAAGTTTTGGTGCTTATGAGTTAGACGATGACAAATATTTAAGTCGATCTCATTCGTTGGTCACGACCTTTTCTAAGAAGTGTTAGTAATCATTATAAAGCTCAAATGTCTAACTACAACTGTGCGTTGCAGGTTTTTCAGATCACCCTTTCACGTTGCTGTAGCATACAAATAAAATTCGTTTCTCATTCGCCTTTCGCCCTCAGACTTACCACGTGTACAAATTGCTAGAAGCACGAAAAATACATCAGCGTGTAGACAATTTTTCACAACATGAGAACCTACGTTTTTATCTAAAGTTTTTGTCGATGTGATGAAAATTCCCTAATTGAATAACAATATTTTAAACGCGATTGGTCGTTCCGCCCCTGCCCATATCCACCGCTCTGTGAGTTGGCTGGTAAGCAAAGTCGCCGAAAAGGTTTATAGCTGAGTAAAATGAGAAGGCACGTTACAGTAACGACCAGTTAGCAGGATAATCGTCTGATCTACCGCGTCACTCGACAGCAATCTACCGCATTATGCGTTGAAACAGCGGCAACTATTGTTATTCTACTAAGGATTTTTTACCGCATCGGCAGAAACTTCAATTGAAAACGCATGATTCTGACCCAACGGAAAATTCTGTTCACGCTGAGATGATTTCGTGATTCTAGCAATTTATACTCGTAGTGAAAATTAAGGCGAAGTGGGAGTGAGAAATAAATACTTTTCTGGATGCTACAGGGTGATAAAAGGATGTTTTAAAAGCCGGCGGCGTGTTGTTGTAGGCAAGGATTTAAGCTTAGAATAATTACAAATACTCCTATGAAGATTGCCTGTCCAGCGAATGACAGTGGTTAAAAATTTGTCACCGCTCAATATACAAGTACCAATTTTTCTACCACACTTAAGCATCTTTTGCTAGGCAGAGGTTTCCATCCAGATTTTCAGTAACCATTCGATAACACAAATCTTAGCAATCTCAATGATAAGCTTGGTTTTTAAGAAGAACGTCTCAATGTGTTGTTACAGCTAAAAGATTATTGAGTTTCGCACTTGGCACCGTGTCGGTCGCGCAGCCCAATTTACATGTGGGGTGCGGTGGCGCACCTAGTGTAAAGCTCATTGTTCTTTTAGCTGTAACGACGAACTAAGAAGTCCTTCTCAAAAATAGGCATATCTTTAGAGTTTTTCAGTTAGATTTTCCTAGACTTGTGTTCTCAAGTAATTGCTGGATTTCCTGGGGAATTGCGCTGCTCGACGAATGATGCTCAAGTGTTAAATGACATAATCTTTTTCTTGTTACAGAGTAATACAAAAACCTTTAAAAAAATGCAGGACGTCTTTCAATTTTTTGAGATTTAATCTATCAAATAACTACTAAAATGTCTAGAAAGAGCATAAAATTCCCTTTTTTCGAATATGGATGCTGGTAAAGGAAGTAACGCATCACGCGCAGTGATGAACGCGCGCTCTTTTTACACTCACTCGAGCTATATATTAGAAATATCTCCACATAAACCTCGATTAGAGATGTTTGGTTGTAGAAGATGTGTTTCAAAGCTAAGTTGTCTCCATACAGGGGATACAAATGCTCAATAGGGGTTCAAAGTTCATTTTTGTGCAAGGATGTGGTATTACCGCTGAAAAATGAAGGCCTACAAGAGGAGTAGTCACTCTTTGTATCAAAAAATTCTTTGTAAAAGGTTTATTCGTGACATTCTATCCTTTATGTAATGATAAGATACCTCTGTTAAAAACTTCATCTATAACTGCCAATAAACCACCTATGACGTCCGAGCGGCGGGGTAGCATTTTAGGCGTGATATGTAATCTTCTATTGGCTCTTACGGCGTTATATGGCTACCTTTTGAAAAACCGATTCTGTCATTAGAATTCCCGAAATTTGAACTCTCTAATGATTATTGAAGCTTAAAGTAACAACCATATCGCGACTCTACCCGAAAAAATGGACAAAATTGAGTGCGAAAAATAATGTTATTTTCGCTGGTACAGCGTAATAACAAGCTTTTTTCTTAGCTAAACAGGTATAAGAAATCGCATAGATTAATGCTTTCGAATATTTGTCAAATGTCTATGAAAAGCTTTTCTGCAGTGAGAACGGCTTTCAAACAATCGTGTTCCTGAGCTGGTACACGTCGTCTCTTAAGGGTTAAACTTTACAGCATTATTAAAGAATCTATTTAAAAACCGCCATATGCGGTTCTTGCCAGCAATACAAGCTTTCAAATGACTACTTCTGCTATGAAAATCCCTGTTCAGCATGTGAGGTCGTACTTTATCTGTCCCCTTATAATAACCGAAGAGAGTGAGATTTTTTCGCCGTTTCGTAGGAACTTTGACATTTTTCTTCATCTGAATAGCAGAGGAAATTTTTTATACAGTTCTAGAATTTAGAGCTCACAGTTTCACCTTGTACTGTCAAGTAAAACCCGCTACTGACCAGCCTGAGCACGAAAAGCATATGAACATGTAGAGGAAATCTTCAAGTACCACAGTTATACGTTTCATTTTAATTTTCCATTAAACCATATGAGTTGCGCCCGCACGATCTATGGATCGCGTATCAATCGACCGCCACTCGGACGCCATCACACTCTAACCAACTGTCCGAAGCTCAGTTTATATTCTCTGTTACAATGGAGTAAAACGGCTTTTTTTTCAAGAAGTAGACACAGCATTGGATTCATCGCAACTCACGTTATTGTGATAAATTATAATCAAGGATAGAGCTCTGTTTTGTAAGAAACACTTGTGTTTAAAACATAAATCTATTTTCTCTGCTACAACGCCACAGAAAAGCTTTTTGGAAGCAAATATATCTTGAATTTTTCGAGATCTTAGCTATTGAGCAATCATTAGAATTCTCAGAAATGAGTTTTACTCTGCAGTAAAACGAGCGATAATGCTCGTCGAAAATGCGAGAACTTGTTACGCGCATGAAACACAGTATTTCTTGTTAGTGCTACAGTACTATAAAGAGGTCTTTCCAAAGTCGAACAAGCTTAGCAGTTTTCAGAGATTTAGGCTTTCGAGTGATTACCGGAAATGCAATGAAAAATGTTTACCAAGAAAAATTTGCCTACAAATATTCGTGCCGGAAAAAAGAAAAGAGCCGTACAACGACATGACATAATATACAAGACGCTATAAAAGGCATAAAAATAAATCTATATTACATAATAAAAAAAATGATAATACAAATAGAGAAAAAAAATTGTTCCGATAACGAAGTGAGCCCTCGTAAGTCATGCACTTTAGCAATTGTCAGAGTGAAGAACTGGTGTGTTAGGCTATGTTAGCTATGTTAGATTACACCAGCAAATCAGAAAAGCTCAAATTATAATAATGGATTGTACTGGCTTCAAGCTTTGCACCAGATTAGTTCGCGCAGCTGCCTCGTCTTCCTCTTCGCTTAGTTATAAGTGCTCTTTATCTCGAGTGCTTTGTTTAGACCACGCTCAAATTTCAATATATCCTTTCATTATTATTTGAGCCAACATGTCATGTGGTCTGGAAAGGGCTCTTGTACAGCCCGAGACACGTGTTTCGTCCTTACAGACTCATCAGCCGATGAAAGGATATATTGAAAATTGAGCGTGGTCTAAACAAAGCACTCGAGATAAAGGTATAATTATGATAAAAGTACCAGCCAATGAGCAATCGAGTGCACAACACTCTGTGTTAGGTGAATGTTTCACTTGACATTGAGTGTAAAGCGTACGTCGTCGATAACTATATATGAGGAGTGTGATGCTCCCGAGAGAACTGACTATAAAAACATCGACAGACGACGGGTTCTGCCCGGCTGATGAGTCTGTAAGGACGAAACACGTGTCTCGGGCTGTACAAGAGCCCTTACCAGACCACATGACATGTTGGCTCAAATAATGATGAGAGGATATAAGTACTCTATTGAGAATCGTTCACCTAACACACGCAATATCATCAGAGTACGCCTATATATCTTGATAACATCTTGACAGCGAATTAGAAATTACGGGATCAATTCATTCCTCGTTTACTTCACCAGAAGCTTTATAGCTCTAAATCAGTTAAAAAATGATGACTTACTCTGCTCAGTGGTTCTAATGTGACTCCACCGCCGTCCATTGACGCCACATGCGTTTACAGAGGGTGTACTATAGTTCGGTCCTAGTTACAAAGTTGCTGGTATAAAAAAAAGCAGAACATCAACGAGTCAATGAGAACTAGTTAAAGTGGATGCTTTTGGAAACCTAGTCAACACTGCTGATTGCTACGAAATGAAAATGCAATTAATAGGCTGGGGAAAATCTTTGAGAAAAGGCTTGTAACTTATTTGGGTGTCTGCCATTTTTTGTGTTTCTGGGCTCACTCGACCATTTCTTTTGCGTTGATTGGTATGTAATTTATTTACTTATTTCAAAATGGAGTTCACAAGCGAGCAAATTAGGTTGTTGATGATGCACAATGGCTGTTGGGTTGAAATGCAAGAGTGGAAAGTGAACGCATCAATCTGGCTTGGGGCGAAGACACAGTTTTCAAAAGTACCGTGTACAGGTGGTTTGAGATGTTTGACAAAGGTAGCAAACTAAGGTGTAGGGTAAACTTAAGTGTTATTGGAATTTTAAAAAGGCAGTCAAGTGTTAGTTAGAGGTGTGATTTGAGGAGACGTGTATTCAGTGATATGGTTCATGTGTCGATCAAGAACGAAAATATCGCAAATATTGGTGAACACAAATTAGTCGTTGTAGCACAGTTCTACTATTGCAATCGTTCTTCAACATTGCAAGAACAGTGTCTTCTTAGTTTCTTTCAGTCTTTTGTAGTCATTCAAAAACTGTAGTCTTAGAAACTTTTAAAATCTACTTGGTATCTAAAAAGGCCTCTTCAGTAGGCCGTAACAACGAAACTAGGGTCACGTTTCTAAACAACCGTCCCACTTAACCATTCACACATCTCAGTCGAACAGAAACTTCGCGCTGAGTGCGAAAACAAGTTTCGTTATTGCTGTTGGAACTCACTTGGTAGGCCTTTGCAGGAAACAAGCACAGTGTCGAAATAGTCAGGATTCAAGCTCTCTAATACCAGGTTTCTGAACAAGCGAAAGAGACTTTACAGCTAGAGAGTTGGAAAAAGGATTGAAATAATAAAATTCGACCGTCGTTCTTCAGAAAAATGATTGACGTTTACCTAGTTGGTAATATCCTCATTCAGCGTGCGCTATGTTTGTCAATGCCTGCCAACTACCACATCATTGAACTCGGTCTATCTGACAACGGTTTTGGATCCATTGGAGGTTAAAGTACTCTTCGAAATCTTTTCCAAAAATTCTTCGTCGTTCCACTTAAAATTAGTTCTCTTATTGTATTGATTGTCGTCACAGAAAATAGTGTAATAGCATGTGAATATGAAAGAGTTAGGCATTCATCAGATTCCTGTGGACAGATTTATTGTTGAGCAGTGAAAGTCTATTGTGTAAATGGAAAGCCGAAATTGATCCTTGGTTGATTTCATTTGCTATCAAACCCGTACTGTTTTGAATAGAGAGTAACTCTGAGTCAATGCTCTTGTGGCACCCAAAGACCCAGTCAATTTTTCTATCAAGAAGTCCGACTTTATATTCTGAAGTCCTACTAAAATTCTTCTAAATCATATCACAAAACCAATGTTCAGATCGCTAAATTATTTACATCAAAGCAAATGGCCTCTAAAGGTTTCTGTCCTCCTTAATCTAAAAATAAGATTATTTCGAAACCAGCTTAGTTGCACCTAATTTGAGAAATAAGATAATGGGATTACCGTTGATAATGAATTATTTTTACCGAGCTTTCTATCGTGCAGTAGTCGTTATCACTTATCAGCATACACAAAAGGCAATAATACTTGGTGTGTGAATTAAACCACAATACGACCATTACTGAGTGGTAACGAGGTGAAAAAAATTCAAATTCAAAACGCTATTGCGCATTCTGTTAGGTGAATATGAGAACGCTTATTTCATTGTAGAAACCCCATAGAAAGAAATTACTGCCGGAGGGTATATTAGACATTAAATTGTATGAGAGCCTCACTAGGTGAGGTTATTCATTCAAGCTGTACTCCAGCGAAGAAAACTCGTCTCGGACAAAAATGCAAACCCATGAGACGAGGACGAATGACTGTGGACAGTGACTCTAATCATTAGCTGTAAAGAAGAGGAAGATGCCGGAATCTTTATTCAACAGAGATCAGTGCCAACCTCACGTAAACGAAGTCGTTTGAAAAAATTAGAAAATGTTATTTTTATTCAGCCGCTTATGGTGGTGGTATGATGTTACAACTATATACCCATTGATGTAGAGTGATGTGCAAAACCTTCCCGTCAGGCCGGACTAGAAACCGCACCTCACTCTTTTTGGGAATGCGTGCTCTATCCGTTACACTACTGAAGCCATTTTGCACATCGCTCTTTCTACGCTATAGCGCACTTATCTGTCAGCCGCTAGCCGTCAACGGCCTGGCCCGGGTAGTCGGTGTCGACATTGAACGCAGTCACGCTAACAGATAATGGGTATTTTAGATCAAATGTTATGCTTTTTATTTAACCGCTTATGGTGGTGGTATGATGTTATAAATATATACCTATTGATGTAAAGTGATGTGCAAAACTTGTGTGAGGCCATTCCGTTGATGGCTGGCGTCTGACAGAGAAGTGCGCTATAGCGCAGAAAGAGCGATGTGAAAAATGGGCGTCAGTAGAGTAACAGATAGAGCACGCATTCTCGGAAAGAGTGAGATGCGGGTTCTAGTCCCGCCTTACGAGAAAGTTTTGCACATCACTCTACATCAATGGGTATGTATTTGTAACATCATACCACCGCCATAAGCGGTTAAATATTAAAAATTACCTTTGTCTATAAATTTCCAAACGACTGCATTTACATGAGGTTGGCACCGATCTCTATTGGAATAAGATTCCGGCATCTTCCTCTTCTTCATAGCTAATGATTAGAGTCACTGTCCACACTCACTCGTCCTCGCCTCATAGTCTTCATTTACGTCGAGTCAAATTTTCTTCGCTGGAGTACATCTTAATGACGAACCACACTTAGTGGCGCTCTCATATAAAATTTTTAATCCTATATAGCCTTCAATAGTGATTTCTTTCTGTAGGCTTTCTATCCTGAAATAGGCGTTTTATAATCACTACCAGAGTGCGCAATAACGCCTCAAAAACATTCAAAATTAATTCCAAAAAAAAGAGAATGTTTTTAGCCTAAACAAGGTTGGTACGCCAGGGCCATACATCGGTGTTTCGGAAGTTTCGGCCTCCTCGTCAGTGACCCCCACCCCACATTAAGCCTTGCGTTGAAGCAAGGAGGGAGGCGTATGTGGTGATGGTAAGTGTACAATGGCACTGGTCCATCATCACTGTTCAGTCGATAGATTTCGGCTGGTAGACCAAAATTAATCCATGTGATCGACTGTTACTTTAAACCTCGTGATAAACATTCAAAATTAATTCCAAAAGAAGTTTTTTTTAGCCTAAACGAAGAATGTGGGGCGGGGGTCACTGACGAGGAGGCCAAAACCTCCGAAACACCGGTATATGGCTCTGGCGTGCCAACCTTGTTTAGGCTAGAAACACTCTCTTTTTTTTGGAATTAATTTTGAATGTTCATGACGAGGTTTTAAGTAACAGTCGATCACCCGGTTAAATTTTGGTCTACCCGCCGAAGCCCATCGACTGAACAGTGGTGATGGACCAGTGTCATTGAACACTATGCCATCACCCCATACACCTCCCTCATTGCTTCAATGCAGGGCTTAATGTGGGGCGGAGGTCACTGACGAGGAGGCCGAAACCTCCGAAACACCGATGTATGGCCCTGGCGTACCAACCTTGTTTAGGCTAGAAACATTCTCATTCTAGAGGTGAGCTTTCTAAGCAGTCTTCTATCTCGTCCGAAATAAATGATTTCAGATGAGTGAATCACTTTGTTTCGGTGCGTTTTTCGTACTGTAGAATGTCTTCTGAATCTTTTCATAACTAGCAAAAAATGCTTGACGAGGTTCTAGTTTCTTCAGTATCATGCACGATATCGATAGGCTACCTGAAATTTCACCTTTCTTCGCTCTTTGATTCTGTATGAAACGCCGTCACCGTAGAACAATAATCTGCCATTCTCTGTATTTGCTTGCTGTCGCGCTTCCCTAGACTTGGTCAACCTTTATATATCATGTAGCTCATGAATCATATCGCCCACATTCAACACGACCTATCCTCAGATATCACCGCTGCGATGCTCTATTTACTTTGAAATCCTATGATTGCAAAAATCTCGATTTTCCTTGTTAATAGAAATCTAACCTTTACTTCGACATTCACATTTCCATGGTTACTTTCCGTTACCAGTATGAGTCCACAACTTTTTAACTGCCAGGATCTCTGATCATACCAATTTTATTTCTACATTCTTCGCTGGCCCTCGATCCGATCAAGTACTCACTGATAATTGTGGCTTAAATATACCTCTATACCAAGGCTTTAATTCAGGTTTCGAAGCACGGACGCTTGTCAAGTCATAGGAGAAGCCGACCGGCTTTGATCAAGAACAACGATCTCCAGCTGCTTATCGACAATGAAGTGTTTTGTCTGAGCGCTGATCGAAAAAGTTCACGTCTCTCAAGGCTTCAGGTATGCACACTAATCATTTGTTTGGTTCGTTTCGTGAAGAAAGTCGATTTTCCCGGTTATACTAAGAGGTCATAAAAACTAGGCAAATCTCCTTGATTTTTTTTTTTGCTACTGTTTTCATACGATGGAAGCTGTCGTGATTCCAACGCTTTGTATGTAGAGATTATTGCTTGTCTTTCCGGACGGCCATTGATCGAGTTTCGCATTGAGCACGCAATTTTCATTATTTAATAAGCATTTTCTTTTTTTTTCTGGAAAAACTTCAGGTTTCTTGTATTATTCTGATTCTTTATAATTTCTGTATAAGATCATATGCTTCTGTGTATGCATAATTTATATATGCGAAGAAAACTCCAAATGTGAAACGTTATCTTATTTTCGCATGTACAGCGTTCTGTGGAGACTTTCTAGAACCACTTCCGGTTTCGAGTTTGTCCATATTTGTGCTATGGAATGAGTATAGTCTAATCCAATGAAAAGCCATCCACAGGCTATACCCTTGATAACAAAGCTTTTGAAGTGTGAAAGGTAGTTCTATTTCTGCTGTTACAGCTTGGTGACAATGGTCTTTTGAAATTTCAAGCACAATGTTGAAATCAAGGAGATTCAAGGTATCGAGTGATGACTATAATTCCAGTAAAAAAGCTTGGTTCAACGGGAAAGACTTCTCTGAAGTTGAGGTTAAAAACACCCTCACCGTTTGGAAAGGTTGAGGGCTTTTCGAAACAAGTGTCCCTCTGTGAAGAGAACATCTTTTGAATATTCCTTTATTTCAAGTGCTTTGTTTAGACCACGCTTAAATTTCAATATATCCTTTCATTATTATTTGAGCCAACTTGTCATGTGGTCTCGTAAGGGCTCTTGTACAGCCCGATGCACGTGTTTCGTCCTTACAGACTCGTCAGCCGGGCAGAACCCGTCGTCTGTCGATCTTTTTATAGTCATTTCTCTCGGGAGCCTTACACTCCTTATTAGAGAGTCATCGACGATGTACGCTTTACCTCTTATGTCAAGTGAAACCTTCACCTAACCGAGAGTGTTGTGCACTCGATTGCTCATTGGCTGGTACTTCCATCATAATTATGATAATTAACAATTAGGTGAAGGTTTCACTTGACATAGAGTGTAAAGCGTACGTCGTCGATGACTCTCTAATAAGGAGTGTAAGGCTCCCAAGAGAACTGACTATAAAAGATCGACAGACGACGGGTTCTGCCCGGCTGACGAGTCTGTAAGGACAAAACACGTGTATCGGGCTGTACAAGAGCCCTGATGAGACCACATGACAAGTTGGCTCAAATAATAATGAAAGGATATATAGTGGCATAAATGCACCCGCACGAAAATGCTAGAAAATGGCTTAGGGTGGGATGGCTTCTGCTACGCAGTATCTTCAATTATTTCACTCTCTACCTAAAAGATATGTCAAAAAGAAGATTTCTAGTGCTTTTAGACTATGAAAAACTCTGCTCGGTGGTAGCACTTTTTTTCAGTTTGACAAGATGTTGGAGGAGAGGGAGGTTGCAAAAGATACCATGTACATGTACAGTTATACTGCCGTACTTCTAGTCCTTTTTCAATGCATTGAGTCTTTACATAAATTTTGACACCAAGGCAATGAACATCAAAATTGTTAACTAGAAATACTATAATCTCTTTACAACACTATTTAGAGTATGTGTCATCAGCCCAAACACATCTTTATCATCACTCTGACACTACAGATCGACACCGTTTCAACAAAGCTTGTCATCCTTGAAATCAGAGAAAGTTGTCGATTTCAAGCGCAAATAATTGATGTTCCGGCAAATCTTTCTGCCCAGGAAGAGGTGATAGTTAGACGGCGACAAATCAGGACTGCACGGCTAATGATCCAGGATCTCGCAGATCAGGTCGATTAACTTCCCCTTTATAACTTTGGCGACATGCAGTCTTGCGCTTTTCCGGAGCATTATGAGACTGCGGCGATGTGGACGTGACAGGACCCGATTGCAACGGTTCATGTGCTCACAATAACGGCGAACACCAGGGAGTCGGCCCGATCCAGTGTCTAAAGTTGATGGGCATGGCTTAGCTTATCTCTATCACTTCTGGTTGAGAATTTGGTGTTTATTGCTCTAATGCCAAAACTTATGAGAATACCTAATATTGTTCGCACATTATAGGCTAGGCGTGTCATGTAGCGAGGTGTCAAAGTTCATTGTTCACATACAGAAGGCGCATTGCCATGAAGCTTTTTGTTCTATGGGAATCTTGGGATTCATATAAGGGTTAAGCGCTGTTTGAGCAAACCACATGAAGTCTTTTCCTGAGAATTTTGAACTTTCTATGGCAAGCACCAGACAGGTCATCTGGATCGAAAAAGACTCTCCCTAGACAAGTCTGATATCAGACCGTGGATAGAGTGGCTGGCTTGATAAGTAAGAAGAATTTTAAGCCACCACTTTCGTTGACTAAATTCACCTTTACCACTGCGTTTCCGCACCAGCTTTATTGGTATATATTATAATAATCATTTCCTTTGCTTAACAGGCGGTTCAGAGTTTTATTAAATTCATAGACGAGCTTGATATAAGCAACCGATGATATTTTGCTGACATTTCGCTCTTGTAGACAGGATGAAGTTTCAGAACCACGAAACACCGCCACAAAAATATTTGGGAGTCATCGTCAATTCTTGAAGCACATCACAGATAGTTCAGTTTTAAAATATTCAATTTTCGTTTGATACACTGACAGTAAGCAGCTTGATACGGCTTTGGGAAAGCTGCACGGTAAAATTGGTATCTGAGAAATAAAAGTCCAGGAAGAGGTCACGAAAAGCGCAGAGCTTGAACTGGAACAGGTAAGACCTTATCACTGCAAAAAAAAAAATCCGGCACTTCAAATTCTAAAACAGACATCTTCGTCATGATTGCTCTAAAGTGAGAACCATTCTTGACAAGAGTTCTGCTCATTCTGCAAAAGGAAAACGAGGATCTGAGTAGGAGACGATTATTGGTGTTTGGTGTTCATTCGTTCTAAGGAGCTCCTCTAAGGAGCGTGGCAGTAGAAAAAAATGTAAACGGAAAACTGAGAATAATTACATCTCGCCAAGAATTTTGTTCTGACTTTTGACGAGTATAACTTATTAAATTCGTGCTATGATTTAAGACTTCAGTGGCCGAGGAACGTTCATGATTTTGACACGACTTGCTGTAATTGAGGATGACAGCAAGAAATTTTATATGAAACTATTCACTTCTTATGAATAATAAAAATATCTGCTTCTTGTAGCACTGTTAAAACACTGTAGGAGCGGCCTTAGTAGGTCTACCTGATCAGTCTCATGAAGAAGAATTCTTTCTATCTGGTGAAAGAATAGGTTTATTCGATCCGCTATCACAAAGCTTACGGAAGTCATCACAACGGAGAGTATCAATGAGCAGAGCCTATCAAAACTGTAGCGTCATCGAACGCCATCGATTATACAAGGGTAACAAATTCGCTGTAGAACAAAACTCTTTACCGAAGTGCTGTAATTTTAGTAACTAGTTATCTATTTACTGAAAATGTCATGAGGAAGTCGGGCTACTTTTGGAAATCTAAAAACGATGTATGGGATTCCAAATTAAAAGCAATGAAACCATAAAGTTCAGTTTCAAAGATATAAGTACATTCATCGATAACGCATGTAAATTCATAAAAACACTGTGTCTTACTTAATTCAACCTGTGGTTTTGGTGAGCAGTAATCATGGTTACCTCTTAGTAATTCAGGTTCGTGGTGCCATCAAGAAAAGACATGTTGAGTCGAATGATGGAAAGCAGAGAGAAGGATCTCCTTCATAAGATTCGTACCCAATCGAGAACGACATGAGAGCCGTGATCCCAGTCACCTTGAATCATATTGTTGAAGGAGAAAATTATGAGCCGATGCAACTCTTCGCTAGCGGTTTGTCCATTTCTAGTTTTGTTTCTATTTAATAAGATTGAGTCTCCATAGCAGATTTGCATATCAATAAGAGTACTCTGTTTGCCTTTGATAATTTGGTACGAAGAGATCTGTCCAGCGAAGCAGAAAAGTATCGGTGATGTTGGCGTAGTATATCGGAACAAAGTTTGCAAGTTCCCATATAGCATTAATATGCACTCGAAGGCGTAACGACTATGATAGCCGTAAGGTGTTGCACAACTGCTCTGCTCTTTGAAAAGCTTGCTCAGTCCACAAGCTTGTATAATCGTAATTCCTTCAACCATATGTATCAACTTTTGAGTCAGTTTTAATGAGTTTTGGCAGCAGCTTTTCTCAACGATACGGTCCTTCGCACAACATCGCTCTTCGAATCGATTGCCTTTTCAATGGTATTGCGATATGAACTTCTTGTCTGAAGAGTTGATGCTAGTTCGACCTCAGTATTGAGCGCATAAGAAAAGGCATGCACTGTTCAACTGAGTCATCTTTTATCTGCCAGTCGTGTAGGAAAAGGGCTCTATTAAGAACATTCCATTGTCTTTTCTAAAGAACATTACTGATTTCCACGTGAGCCGTGTCGTCAGGACCTCCCACGACTCTCGCTTTTTCTCTCGAAGGGACGTGCTACGGGCGAAAGTTGTGCAGCTATCTTCGTTCTCATTTCGTACTCCCATTTCAAATTTCCCTACCCTGTTTTACTTACATGGACTGTTCTCTATCTTGCATTAAGAATCTGAACAACGAATTTGTAGAGCAACTTTTTCTCGACGATCATCCCACCGAATTTATTGCATGCGACTCCATTTTGCTCTCCTCAAATGTGCAAGTTAACAAGTAGCTGATGATAATGCTGGTTTGCTGTGGCGAGGGAGTTGGGGACATACAATACTGATACTCGGTAGTAGGTTTTTGCGCGAAGTGAATAGACTGGATGCGAATGGGTTCGTGACAAAGCCGACGCTTTCGACAATTCCATGTAAAAACGACTTTTCAGGATTGAAGACATTCCGTCAGCCATTTGCATGTCGGTTTTCAACTTTCGTTTTATGCAAGGCAATGATCACATAAAACCTGATGTGCCCAGAAGTGGCAAAAATAATTCTAATCTTGAAAATTTCTGAACTCTACTTGATATGCGGAAAGGCCTCTTTGCCAAGCCGTAACAACGAAACTAAGGCAACGTTTGTCAACTACCATCCCACTTAGCCATTCACACATTTTAACCTAACAGAAACTTCGCGCTGAGTGCGAAATCAATTTTCGTTTTTGCTGTTGCAACTCATTTGCAAGGCCTATGCAGGAAACAAGCACAGTGCCGAAATAGTCTGGATTCAAGCTCTTAGATACCAGAAGTCTAAACAAGCGAAAGAGACTTTGCCGCGAGAGAGTTGGAAAGAGGATTGATGATAAAAGAGGATTGATCGGTATTATCTCATCAGCGTCGCAAGTTCGTCATGCCTGTCACGCCACATCACAGGACTCGGTCTGTCTAACAACGGTTTTAAATCCATTGGAGCTGAAAGTAGTATTCTAAATCTTTTCAAGAATATTTCGCTAAGTCGCTCAAAATTAGTCCACTCATCCTGTTGATTTTAGTCACAGAAAACAGCCCACGAGTATGAGAATATCTTGGAGTTAGCCGTTCATCAGTTTCCTGTAGACATGTTATTTGTCGAGCAGTGAAAATCTATTTTGTAGTTGAAAAGCCGAAGCTGATCTTTCATTGATGCCATTTGCTACATAGCCCGTACTCTATTGTATCAATAGATTACTTGAGACACCGCTTTTGTGGCGTTCGAAGATTGAGTTGAATTTTTTATCAAGATGTCCGGCTTTATATTCTGAAGTCCTGCCGAATTTCGTGCAAATCACATCCTAAAACCAGTTTAGATTGCTGAACTAATTACAACAAAGCAATTAGCTTCCAGAAGTCTCCGTTTTTCTAATCGTTAGATAAGATTGTCTTGAAACTAGCTTAGTTCCATATAATATGGAAGATTATAGGATACTCGCACTTCTGATATTGCCCCCTGCATGTTCGCACCAAATTTTGAAATTGAATAACAGCGGTCTTGGCGAGGGCGACGAGGTTGAGCCTTTCAGCTATCAACGAACTTCATTTTCTATCATGCTATATATATATATATATATATGTATATATATACATATATATATATTTATTTATTTGTCTTTATATCTTTATTATCTAATTAACTGTGATTCTATTGCATGATCACCAACCGGCCCTAATTTTGATTCAGACTATCGCGTAAGTGTTTGCTAGAGTGTCACCACAATGCGCTAAGAGACAGTGCTGAACTTAATTTTAAGGCATTCATGCTTTCTGAAGTTGTTAGGAGAACCAGAAGCAACAGTCTATCAAAATATTTTAGTAGGATATATAATAATAATGTGCTGTGATGAGAATAATAATGTGTGTCGCTTTTTTTCCCGTCTTGTGCAACTCAACTACTGCGATAAGTTGACGATCCATATCTTGAGCACATCTGAAAGTAGCGAAATAAATTAAACAGATTTTAAACCAAAATGGAGAAAAAGATTCAATAAAGTTAACAACATTAATTGAAAAGATATTGCATCAGTGCTGAAATTAAGAAAGTACAACATTAATCATAACTTTTCAGCACACTGTACACCATCATTCAGACTCTCGCCGTCTTGTTCTTTTTACGTCTTCCAGTTAATCATTGTGGGGCAACCGCACAGTCTTGAATTGGTCAATTAGAATTTCTCACAAAAGTATACATGTTATCGAATTACTGCCACATCTGCGCAAAATTTCAGCGGGCGTGTGAAAGTAGAAGAAATACTTTTATATAGATAAAAATGTGGCAAAAAATCAACTGTTTGCTGACAATGAAGAACAAATTCGATTTTTTTTGTTGATTTGGAAAATTCAAGTGCTTAGTTTCATGTTAATTAGTCAATTTTATGAGGAGCACAGATGGTCATCCAAAATTTTCTGTGGCCGAAACCTTTTTTATGCTTCAGTAGAGTTTTTGTTTACAAATTCAGCAAGTTCGACAGCAACTACTTCCTAACGTTTATACTATTTTGTTTTCAAGCTCTTTTTGTAGCTTTGATAGGTCGCACCATGAAAAAATCTGTGCTTAATTCAATTTACTGTTCAATAAAACTAATCTGTTCGATGACTTGAGCCATATACTATCTATATCTTGTCCTAGACCGCCTTTTTAAATTCAGAAGATGATCGAATATAAGTTTTCCGTAGCTTAGTATATTCAAACGAGATCCATTTTTGTTGCTCGTAACTGAATTAAATTCAAGGCATCAGGTATGCGGCGTCATGTTGACTCCAGTGAATGACTCCCCAAGATATGGTGAAGTTGTTCTGCAACGAATACAGGTATCTCTTATATTCTCATGTTGTTTTTGCAACGTTGGACATGCTAACATGCAGTGATCACATTTGATAGCGTGTTTTTGCGAAAACTAGACTCGAAGCTAAACTGATTAGGAATGGATGAAAGTATGAGTTTTTTAAGCCGCGTAGCTCACGAGAGGACTTGCAGCGAAATCCCCGTTAGAACGAGGAGGTGCTGAAAAGATTATCTTAGAAGGTGCTGATGGGAAGTCAAAGGCACTTTTTGATGTGAAAAAAGTGCTTTCTGTGCACTGATATTGATTTAGCGGATTTTCTTAGTACTCAAAAGAAAAGACTAGCGATAACGGCTATTCGTTTTGCGCATTCAAATAGTGACATGTAAGCGAGATCTTAAATGACGGAGCACCAGTTGTAAGAAGGAGAAAGGCTTTCAAGTTATTATTTTTCAAATTTCTAGAAGACCATGAGGTTGGTTAAATCACTTAATTCCGCTAATCTTTCAGTCCTTTGGCTTTA
Source organism: Parelaphostrongylus tenuis (assembly GCA_019055375.1). Lineage (NCBI taxonomy): Eukaryota > Metazoa > Nematoda > Chromadorea > Rhabditida > Metastrongylidae > Parelaphostrongylus > Parelaphostrongylus tenuis. The sequence goes on from JAHQIW010003091.1 coordinate 139,729, forward strand.
TTTGGATTCGCGTAGACTTCATCGATGGTCCATTGGTGACACATGTTGTGATATGGGAGGTTGGTAATATATTGGATTTTCTACGCACTTCCTCCTCCAAAAGCAGTTTGGAAGAATGGAACAAACCAGCTTTGATATGGTTTCCTATTCCATAGGTTTGAACGTTATTTATAACAAATGCTTTAGATAACGAAATTGTGACATTATCTGAGTTTGGACAAGTTCAAACGCTGTTGGCCGTTGCGACGATGAAAGACGTTCCTTTCGAAACTACTACACCTAAGTTATTGTATGAGTGCCACAGGAGAGCTAAGTGAGTTTTTATAAAAACACTAGTTTCAAAAATCCTCGCCTAGTATTTTGCATGAGCTCAGTTCCTTTCAGGTTTCATATAGTGCCCATGTAGAACTGCCAGAATGAACACAGTGGTTCGTTCTCCGTCCCAATTGGCAAAGACTGGATGTCTTGAGTACGATGCTAAGTAATCAGCTACTTTTCTTACTCCAACCAACACCTAGAGATAATGAAGTCTCAGCCAAAATTTGGCTTTAAGATCAGAGGCGTCGTCTTTGTTATTTCTAGCTGTTGTTTTCATAATTTGCATGCCCCTCGTATAAGACTGATATTCTACAAAGCACACTTTATTTCTCAACCACAATTTTGAGTGTACACAGGTGCACAATTTCACGCTTGACATTGGAGAAAACCTTCTGACACCTATGCAAACTAATAAAATGCTGGTTCTTGTCAAAGCATTAAGTCGTAGTCTACTATTAGTGTGCAATTCCAGCCTCGTATGAGAGTTAGCAGCAATCTCTTTGCTATATTTGTGGTATTCAGTTCTTGACAGCCAAATCTATGTAAATTAATTGCTCACACCAATGCTTGTTGTTCTCTTCATCATTACATACTGATCACATTGTTGCTCATAATTTTTTCACTTATTTTCTGGACATACGTAACGCCATCATTGTGTGTCTGTTGTCATTAGGTGTACAAATATGACTCCAGCGTTTTTTTTATGTTTGCTGTAATAATAGGAAAAATAAAGAAACGCGAGTTTTTCGCCTTTTCCTTGAAACTGCGTTAAAAACGCTATTCAATTTTATGGTTTCCTGATGCACAAAATACTCAGTGTGATTGTTTTATAAAACTCTCAAAGATGACAACTTCAGTGTCCGAAAAACGCTATCTGTGGGAACTTTATTTTACAGAATTGTCAACCAAAAGTAATTGAAATTGTATGGTATGGCATGTTTAGATTGTGCAAATTCTTGCGAACATTTTGATCTACAACTTACCTGTAATTGTTTTGAGCTGGTGTTGTCGTGGGAACAAATCCGTTTGCTACTCGTACCACGAATGACGTATAATGTGAAATGCTAGTGAAGCGGCGCACAAGATTAATAGAGCTTCAAGCACGCTCCATCTTCATGCAAGTACGAGCAAATTCTATACAAATGTTCTCAAGAAAATGTGCACCTGAACGACACCGAAGTCATGCCATTTCATTACAAAAATTATTCAAAAAATAAAACGCCACGAGCTTTGTGTTTTTGCTGCGTTTAACGCTCATCTTCGTGTTGCAAAAACGATCAAAAACGATCTAAAACGTCCTGAAAGAGCTGAGGTGGGAGATCTTAGGAGGTTTCACCTTACCTTTCTCTTCCCCGTGACATTGCACCGTCAGACTACCACTTCAAATTACCAAGTTCGGATTACAAACTAGCATACTCAGAAAAGCATTTTTCGGGTGCGAAAGTCGCCATCTTCAAAGTTCCATAAAAATCATTACATGAAACTGTTTGTTCATAAAAGGCATAAGTAAATAGCGTTATTGACACCCTAAAAAAAAGAACTTACATTTTTTTGTTTTCTGCTGTTACTACAGCAAAGAAAAAACGGCAGAGTCTAATATGCACAACTAATATTCAAATGGTTTTGGTGATCAAATCTGCGTGTTGTTGTTGAGGCGACAAAAAAATCCCATTGGCAGCATAATTCACACAAGACGACTTGATCATGTACATATTCTGAAGTGCTCAACAAAGAAGCTCAGTTTTCTTGTTCAGTCACACTTCGTACGAAAAGTGCCGTAAAATCTATAGAAACGCAATCATGAACATTGCTTTGTCCACCGAACACAGTGGACAACTTTTTTCAGATTATTGTCATTTTCTGAAAAACCTGGATAACTCTTCGGGGAAAAAAAAATCTTATCAATCCTACTCCTTTGTGATAAATACTTTCGAGAAATCTGAGGCTTATGAATATCCTACTGTGTGGGCACCGAAATAAGCAAACTTCTATCCTGTTGCCAAAGTTTCACCAACATGTGATTTTCGGCTAAACTCTCAGGAGGTTCTGGTCTACTGACGATGGTACAGGTTCTTAAACGGAAATGAGACGTAGAAGTAAGAGATATAAAAGAGTAAACTAGCATATGAAATGTGGTGAAGTAATCAAAAGAAAGTGTCAACAGCGAAGAAGCAGATAACGATTCAAGAAACGAGTAGTTCCACAACATCTAGTCCGCACCTCTTAGAAGCATTGATGCTCTATTCCACGATGACCAAAGTGTGTTCTGAAGTGATTTTCTCATCGCATGTCACTGCACATTTACATTCTAGAATCTTGTGTACAAGTGCTGCATTGTTTTCATATAATAATTCACTCACCGTGCTAATATAGGCATCAGCAAGTTACTGAACCACTCTTTTTATTGGCAACAGTAATCTCGAAGCAATATGGTGGCATTGTCATCGCGACAGTTTTACATAGTCCATGAAGATTATGTACTGAGTCGGGGCACCATAGCCGTCCAGAGATTCTGTGACTACTTCTGTCTCAACAGAGTGAAATGTCTTCTTTGGTTTAATGAGGGTAAGACAGCAGCTTCTTATACTCTCTTTATACTCAATTAAAACTCAGATGGTCCCTCTTCACTAATTGTGCCAACCCCAGCACATATTCCAATGGTATATTGCTAGTCGTGCATATGAAATTCCTTGCTTTCCTAAAGTTACCTTGCAAGGGCGTTGCACTCTTCAGACATCGTTTCCAAAGAATGGATTTTGGCGATGGAGCCTTGGCCGGGCATCCTACTTGCTGATTCGGAGATGATATTGGGCCGACACTAAAAACAAAAGTAGGAAAGAAAATTAATCGACCGCTCACGAACGATGAAAAGGCCGAAATCCGGCATCAGCCAGTTGACATTTGTCTTTGGTAATCCTCTCTTTTTCTCTTGCACCATTTCGGTGTCCAACATTCGCCCATGGTAAACAGGAATTTAGATTTTTTAAAATGTTCATGCCTTTGAAAAGGATTTCTTGCCGTGTTATATTAAAAATACGCCGCATTTCTGGCCACGCGTAGTCTCTAATGAGTTCGAAAGGTCGCAGAGATCAGGATATAGCGAAAGATTTCGTCTTATTTTTACGGTATCTGCACAGGTCTGGATATAGCTCTGGAAAGTCTTGCTGCTCTAACCTCATTGACTTTGTTCACCTGCACAAAACATATGATTGATTGGTTATGTCGAGGTTAGATATAAGTTAGTTCATAGTATCTTTATACGCTTTGTGGACGCCGTGAACAATTTCGCAGGGTGGATCGGCAGGAGGAAACAAGTGTATTAATATTATCAACGGCAACCAACTAATTTGGAAGACAAACAGATTACGATTTAACACTTATTTAAGAAACTTACCGAGTGACGGTCTTCATTCAAACGATGCCCTACTGACGGAGAATCGACTTGGGGCAGACAAAAGCGATGATCACAGCGAGTATAAACGACAGTAGCTAACCTCTCCAAATCACGGGCAGCGGAAAAGATAAACCACTCGGAAACGTTAGCCAAGTGAAATGTGTTAATGATGCCTTGTGCTATAGGATCGATTAACAGAGAAAGTATGATTGATTGGTTATGCCGAGGTTGAAAGAAAGTTGGTTCACTATACAAAACATATTGGTCGAACGTAGGAGCACTGTCCTCTACCACTACAGGGCAATTCTAGATGTGCGACATGTCCTCAGTAACACTTCATACGTACGCAAGGCACATTAGAGGCGATATAAAGCTAGCTATGAATTACTGGATATGGGCCACTGAAATATGCAAAGATGTTCATTGGTGATTTTATGGCATATCCTGTGGCGATCTCCTGCCCAACTTTAGAGCTAGGTCGTTGATTATGATGATTTCACGAACTAGATAGCTGTAGCTGGAGCATTCGGGAATCTTCGCGCCGTAGAGCGTGAGTTGTGCATTCAAAACTCATCAGTTTCTCATGGACATCGTATCGCAAGAAATAGTTGAAGACCAATCTTTCCACAGACGCGATACCGATCAACATTCTTTTCGCTTGGCTGGTGATTGATGTTATGAGGACGATATCGTCAACTAAGCGAAGATGATTCAATTGTCGACTGTCAATTTTCACTCCCATATCGTCTCATTGTAATGTTCACATGACATTTTGGAGGGCTGCAATGAATAAATGTGGCAAAATCGTATCGCCCTGACGAACCCCTCTTCTTACGTCGACAATGATATTCTTGTAGACTGAAGATATTTTGGAACAATAGCGCAGATTTGAAATTTCTACTATTGATTTAGAAAATCTTCACGTAATTAGGCAAATTCATGTGGGATACAATTGTTCATGCAGGAATTTTCGAGGCCGAGAGTTCCTTAAGTTTGAGCAAAGTTTTGGATGGCTACGGATTCTTTTGCACATTAAATCAAATTGTTTGAAGGAGGAAACACTTCCTGACATCATGTAAGCCGAAAGAAAACACCCAAGTGGTCCGGAGTCTAAAACGGAATCTGAAACGTCTTCTAGAGTGGCACAGGCAGCATACCAGTTGGGAAACTATGAGGTTCTGATTTCGTTAATTTGTTTTCACTGTGATAGCATCTCACCATGCATTGAGTCCAATCTCTTACGAATGTGCTGATTTGCTATCTAAGGCAAAGTTTTTTAAGAAATCAGTCTAGCTGCGAAGAGCACGAGGAAAATCGTCAAAATACAGTGAAGCCTCCTCCATCTACTACCTAGAAATTGTGCAAGGAAGTTCTAACATTTCTTTCAAAAGTTTCAACAGCTAAAAAATACTGCATAAACAAGTGAATACATTCAATTGAGGCATCAACTGCATATATTAGATCAACAATCACATATAAACAGTTAAAAGTATGACCGATTCTCAAAACTCCACATTTTTGGCCCCTGAGCGTTTACGAAGTCGCTTGCGAGAATATTCGACGATGCTCGCCACACGTTTCAACTGTAATTTTGTCTCAAGCGCATGTACGTAGTGTAACGACTGGCCGAGACTTTTTTCTACAATCCGTAGCACACTTAGTAATCCTCTTGGTTGAGCTCCGGCGAGTTTAGCGATCAAATTCCCTGCCCCAAAGACCTGAAAACAGCTCTTGACAGAAGGCAATCTTTGAGCAGGCCGAATGCGCGGGAGCCCAGTGCTGCTGAAACGTAAGTCCATCAATGCTTAAGTGTTGAGTGCTCCAAGGCTCCAGTACGCCGCGTAAGACTTGCTGCTTAAGCTGGCGGCGCTGATGTTGATGTTTCTAATGATGAAGACCAACCGCGTTCTTTTGGTTTCTCAAATGCCGACCTAGACCATCGCAGAGACCGAAAAATGACTGCGGCTCATGGTTTTTGCGGTTGTGGACTTATGCGGACCGTTCCTGAAAAGTTGATGTTGATCCTGACGATTGTGGAATAGCTCGGCCGAGAATGTCTTCTCATCAGCGAAAACCATGTTCGACAAGCGAGAACAGTTTTCAAACAAATTATTGTTCGCGAACTTTTGATAACCGTTTTTTTTTGTTCTTTTTTTAGCTCAAAAATTGAACACAAGCGATCTTGTAATTGTGCAGCTTCAGCTTAATTTTGACATTGTTCAGCCGCTTCACTTGCTGATTTCGAGCTTCCCTAGTCACTTAGCGCATCGAATGCTTCCGATTTCGCTGAATTTGGCGAAAGATCTTAATCGTTCTTCGGAGTAGACGAGGTGGCTGGACGACCTTTCCAAGGACGGTCCTAAGTTAATTCAGTTTTTTCTAAACGTTTCACGTTTAAGCACCTGTTGGTTTGAAACCAGTGAACTTCAACAATGTCGGTCGTTTTATTTCCGTCTTGTGCAACTCAACTATAGCGACAGTTGATTTTCACAATCCATAAGTTGAGCACACATATGAATAGGAAGACAAATGAAGCAGACTCTAGGCCAAATTGAAAAATAATTTCAATAATATTATCACCACTGATAAAGATTTTATTATATCAGTGCTAAAATTGATAAAAAACAGAATTGTCACAAATTTGCGCGCACCCTGTACAGCCTCTTTCGAACACTCGCGGTTTTTTTTTTTGGTTCTTCCAATTAAACAATGGGGAGCAACCACACAGTCTTAAATCAGTCAAGAATGTTCCTGTCACAGATTAGGAGCGCCTCCTTGCGTATCGTTTCTTGATTACCAGAATTTACTCAAGATTTAATTGTATAATCAATTGATACGAATTGTTTGATGAGTGCTGAGAAGAAAAAAAGTCGAGCTGGAATTCCTCACAAACTCATATATGTTGTCGAATTGCTGCCATATCTGCGTAAAATTTCAATGGACGAGTGGAAATAGAAGATTAGTCCACATATAGATAGAAAATGGACAGAAAAAGTCATTTCCTCGTGGACACCATAGTGCAAAATCGACGTTTTTTTTTTGTTTATTTGGAAAAATTCAAGTAATTTGTCTCATATTGAATAGTCAATTTTGTGCTAAGCACAGATGCCCTCTAGAAATACCGGTGGCCTGGACTTTTTTGTGCTTCAATAGAGTTTTTGCTTATAAAATCAACAGTTTTGAAACTTTGAAGTATTGGATGAGAAACACTTTTTGTGTATGCGATGCTCATGAAAACATTATCAGTACTTCCGTAACGTTTATACCTAATTATGCTTTTTGAGCCTGTATGCTAGTTTTCGTTCGGCACATTTTCAGAACAAATCTGTACTTAATTAAATTTTGGTATCGATAATGCTGATATTTTTGTTTCCTTGAGTTATGAAATATTTCTATTTTCCATCCTAGACTACGTTTTTTTTCAATTTGTAATTGGTCAGATATGAATTTCTCCCGTAGTTTGAAATGATTGAACGAGGTCCATTTTTCTAGCTCAAAAATGAAGAAAATTTAGGGCATCAAGTTTGCGGCGTCGTACTGACTTCACTGGATGACTCCCACGATTCAGTAAAGTTGTTCGGCAAGGAATATAGGTACCTTCAAATTTTCGTGCTTCTTCGGTGATCGGTGGACATCCTAACATGGAATATTCACGCTCTGCACCAGTTCTGAGAAGAAGAAAAGCTTTTGGATTATTACTTTTCGAAGCAGTGAACTATCATGAGGTTTGTTTAAAAAACTCAATGATAAGGTAACGAAATCGCGTCAGTATTTGGAAAAGTTACCATACACTGGTGGTAGTTGCGACGGTGAAAGACGTCCCTCATCAGAACACTGCATTTGTGTATTCCATAACCCATCGAAGCTATACGGTGTTATAAAAACACTAGTTTCAAGCAGTTTTTGTTTAATGATTTCTACATGCTTAGTTCTTTCAGGTTTCACATAGTTCTTGTGCAGTACGGTCGCAGAATCAACACGGTAAGGTTCTTTCTGTTCTTTACTGTCAAAGACTGGACGTCTTGAATACGTTGTTGAGTGACAAGCTACTCCGTTTGCTTCAGCTGATACCTACTGAGGATAGAGTCTTAACGACAATTTCACTTTGAGACTGAAGGAATCTTCCTTTCTTCCAGCTGCTGTGTGTATAATTTGCATTCCCTTCGTAAGACATTGATTTTCATCTAACCATGGCATTCACGAGTCAGAAATTCAGGAAACACACTTTATTTCTCAAGTACGATTTCGAGTGTACGTCGTTGCACAATCTTACGCTTGACACTGAAGAACACCTTCAGAATCACTTCTTCGGACTAGCCAAATGCTAGGTCTTACCAGAGCATTTTGTCGTAATCTACTGGTAATCTGCAATTCCAGCCTCGAATGAGAGCCACCATCTGTCTCTTTGCTATATCTGTCATCTCCAGCTCTTGACAGTCAGGCCCATGCAAATCATTTGACCATACTGTTGCTTGTTGTTCTCTTCGTCATTAATTCATACTGATCACATTGCTGTTCATGTTTTCTTCACTTAATTTCTAGATATAAATAACGTCATTATTTTGCATGTGTTGATATTAGATGTACAAATATGACTTCACCGTTTCTTTATTTTTGCTGTAATATTAATAGAAATAAAGATTTGAGAATATCTCTTCTTTTGCTTGGTAGTGCGTCAAAGAGGCTATTTATTGCTATGTTTTTCACATACAAAATGTCTTTCATAGTGCTTTCTTAATTCTAAAGTGCCATAGTACCTATATACGTTAGCAGACTTTCAATTCCCGATTGTTTCCTGTATCCTGGCACATTGCTTCGCTCGTTGTATTGCCTCCGACAGGGAGTCTCCATGTTTTCAATTTAGTGGGATACATTTCAGCAAGACACTCACAACCATCTACAATCTCCCCTAATAAAACTCCGCGAACTACGAAAGGAGAGAGCGTCATCAAAAGAACAGAAAGCTTCATCTGGAAAATGTAACAAACTGTGTTCTTCAAATGGATGATGGCAAGTGAAGAACTTGCGCAGGTGAAGTAAGCAAATAGGCGATATCCCATAGCGTACCGTACGTGCACAATAATTCGCTAGATACAGAATCGTCATTGGAAGCATTTTTCAAACTTTTTAATCCATCTGAAGTAGTTTTCCTATGTTCAGGCCAAACAACGGAACAACGATCTTACAATTTGCCGCGTCGGAGCTACTGATGTTAAATTATTACTGATTTCAGTGCGATGGTGAGATTAGTCCGGGTCTAAGAAGATATAATGGTGCACTTTGAGACTCTTGCTTTATTGTTGAAAAATGGACCTGACACGCGATGCGGTCACCGAATGGACGGGTCGAGCTTCAATAACAGTGCGATAGGGTTCCTAATAAAACTCGGATTTAACTCGTCGCTAAAGAGAGTTTTGTCGTCAGTGTTCAACAGAATATTGAAGAAGGAAGTTCAGTAAGGCTATGAATGGTACGATGCCAAATTCTATCACGGTTAGACCGTGCAAATTTACGATCTATGTAGAACTGAAACTCAAAAACTGTCGAAGTTTTTGATGATGGCACAAATGGTTTCAAGCACATAATTCGAAACCTCTTTGAAATTCACGAGAGTAAATGTTGAGAATAATTTCCAGACATGTTACGTGATAACGTATAGCCGCACAATGAAGTCATCTGCAAGAATATTTTTTGAAAACTGTTTGGACCACGAAATGCTGCTTTTGCTCTTACTTTCTATTTGGATTTACTTTCGAGCGGGTATCAAATGAAAGTACATAATGCAATAAGAGAACCTCTGAAACAGACTAAATTCAGTACGGACACTTATGTGTCCAGATCTTATGCTTTGTCGGTGTGGTGCGGACACATATGTGTCCGTATCGTCCGCAACCTATTGACCCTGACACGGTTATCTAAATACAGAAGAGAACTACGTGACTCAGCATGATGTGTGGCGTCCTGGAAGTCGGGGAAAGCAGAACCTAAAATATCAGCTATCAGTGAAGACGAGCTTCCAAATATTCATGAAAGCAGACATAAAATTACGATGGAAGCCAAATTAGTCTCCAATGGCGAAAATGGCGAAAATAAAAGACTCTTAAAAACGTGAAAACTCTTCTATATCTAAGATCATATGCGTATTAATAACTTAACAACCTTACCATTTCTAGTAGAAATGTTGAATGACAGGTGCACACTGAATCCAAAACAATCTTCTCCAAAGGACTTAACGAAAACTCCTGCTCTTCGCTCCCCCCTGGGAATGAGTCGTCTTACTGACGAGGAAAATTATTGCAACTAAAACTTATTAAATGACTTGGTTTCAAGTTCAACCATCTGACCTACATGGCTCATCAAGACCTGCCGTTGAATCAGACTAATCAGAGAATTAATCATCAGACTACGCACCATTCTCTACATCCACCCCGTTGGATGGCTAGTAAAGAATAGTGGTGAGCTTCGTAATCTTCAGACTTTGTGCCATTCTCTGCATCCAGAAAGTAGAATGACTAGCTAGAAAAGGATTTCTGCTCCGTCATCATTAGATTACGTACCATTCTCAACACCGCGCCTATAGGATGACTAAAAGGGAATGGTGGTAAGCTCTGCAATCATTAGTACGTGCCATTCTCCACATCCACCCGTGGGAAGACTAGCAAGGAATGCTGGTAAACTCCATAATCATTAGTCTACCTACCATTCTGAAAAACTCCTCTGTTGGATGAGTAATAAGGAAGTACAAGAAATGGTGGTAAGTTCCGTAATCATCAGACATCGCATCATTCTCTCCATCCAGAAGGTAGAATGACTAGCAAGGAATGGATTTCAGCTCCGTCATCATCAGATCACGTCCCACTGGTCCCCTCCTTCCTCGGAATAAGTGGTCTTACTGAGGAGAAAATTCATTGGAACTAGAACCTATTAAATGACTCGGCTTCAGGATCAATTATTTGACCTATCTGACTCATCACGACCTTTGGAGTTGACAAGAAAGTCGGGGAGAGCAAGACCTAAAATTTCACCATCAGTGAAGACGGCTTCCAAGTGAATGACACTATTTGTTTCCTTACTATTCTATTCGTCTATTATTCACTTCATATTTACCAACTCTTTATCGGCAACCCTCCCCACACCCTTCCCTTCATGCCATTCTGATTCTCTTATTATTCAGCTGTTCTCGTCAAGCTTCTTGGGTGGAGTGTCGACACGGTCGGTTTTTTATTCCACAAAAATTCCCCGCAATTTGTCACATATTCGGTACGTCATCAGCATCATTCTGAACTTTATCTCGGGCGGGGAGTATAGTTGTTACACTCGAAATAACTGCTATTTCAATAATACGCGACTCAATCGATAGGCCGACGGGATCCGAACGTTTGTTCTCAAATTTTCAAATTCGTTTGAGATGATTAAATGAATATTATATTGTTTATTTGTCTTATTTATGTATTGTATGTATATATGTATTTATTTATTTATGTTTGAATATGTGGCCTTTACAATGGGTTGTGGTGGCTTGCCGATATATCAAGTCAATGGTGTTGTCCTCCTAGAAAAGTCTAGTTCCAGTCCATCGACTCCGGAAAGATGGCAGATTTTATGAGCCTTCAAAGCGGAATCCAACCATCGACCGTCTGTGTGGCAGTCCATCTCTAGCCACTGCGCCACTCACGCTCCAGTTGGGAAAATATCTGGCAAGGAGGCTCGCTTAACAACTATTTTACGTCATTCAAGAAGAAAACGAAAAAAAAAACGGGCCGAATGCTAGAAGAACTGGAACCCGCACAGTAGGAATTGTGATGACGGGTCGTGTAAATAGATAATAAATGAATAATGAGATAATAAACTTCGATCTCGTGCTGAACCCGTGTCCCATTCTTTACAGGGGCTTGTGTTAACGCTACGTAAAAGTACCATGTACGCAAAATATGTACACAGTTTTGCGATTACCGCATTCTCATGACGTTCGCTGTTGATCAGTTGAAGGAGGGTTCGAAATAGATTCAGCAATACTGAGTAATATGCAGAACTGTCGACCCTAGGCGGTAACTGAACCCGCTTCTCACCTCATCAGAAGGTGCGTGGTGCCACTACATCACTGAGGCCACCGTTCTGTAAGCATTCTTTTTTAGACCTAATCTTTGATTCTCCGTCAGTATGTTGTGAATAAAAGTATGGAACTCTCAGGCGTTGATCAAATCCTGATGACTGCGCCATGCATTCCTCTCCAATTTTCGACTTCGTTTGAGGTGACTAAATGCATATCTGGCCTTCTCACAATAACTCGCGGTGGCCTCCCGCTGTATTGAGTCAGCGCTGCTTATCTTTCCAGACAAGTATGAGAGCAGTTTATCGGTACCCCGGAGGGATGGATGACTTGGTGGCCCATGGGCGCGGATCTAACATCGACCATGTGTGTGACGCAGAGCACCTCTCACCAGTGCCGCCACATACGCTTTATTAGTCTATATGAAGTACAGAACGTGGAGGAAAATGCAGTAGTGCTGCATTTTATATCTCAAAGTGAATTGAGATAAAATAGTGATCACAAAAAGAGTGATAATGGAACACAATCCGCGGTGGTATAGTGGCTAACACACGTCCTCGTGAAGTGTGTAACGCTAATTTAACGTCCGTCCGAGGTTTTGAGTTTTGCATATCATTCAGTACCATTGGACATATATTTGCAACGTCGTATCACTGTTATAAAGCGACCAGATAGAATTTTTTGTCAACAGAATTAGGTTAACCATGGCAGTTTTTCAAGGTCAAGTCTGTCCTCGACCAGTCAGCAAATGCTGCGCTATCAGTTTCTAATAAAAGATGAGCTTCGTTATCACGCTGGTAAAGGCTCTTCTTCCCCAAGAATGACTTCGAACATCCACCTACTGCCTCTTTTTCTTTTTTTTCGGGTTCATTCCACCTGAGGTCAGAATTTTGCATACCAATCAACGTTTTTCGGCCCATAATTGCAGTTCGTATTTGGTGTACTTGTTTCTTAAAAGTCGTTCAGTCGTGAAGCGAATACACTGAAGGTATCGGCGTAGCTATACGCAAAGAATCGAACTCGTCTTGTAGCGGCGTTGAAGATCATCTTCAGAAGTATTCATATTATTAGGTCGTTCCATAGATTTTGGCGGTTCCTTATCTATGGTAAGGCGACAAATGAATACTCGATCTCAATCGCTAGACAGGAACTTTTAGAAAAGTGTTAGGATTTATTCAATAGCTTGAATCTCTGACTAGCATCATACGTGGCCGGTTTTCTCTAAAGAGTTTTTCTTAACGCTTCCAATTTCGAGGTAAAATTATATCCTATGTCAGCGGCGCAATTCAAATATTACTTGGCTGGGAGCACGAAAACCAGATGAACGTGTGGAGAAAATCTTCTAGTATCAGAGACATACGTTTATCTGAAGTATCTCCCAGAGCGGAGGAGAAAATTCCCAATCGAATGGCAACAATCGCACTTCATATAAGCTCTATCGATCGGTCGTGGCGGGAGCAGCATCGAATCTGCGGCCACCAGACCCCCGTTGTAGAATAGTCTGTAATCAAGCAAGTCGCATATAATGAACCCGATGTTACTTTTTCTATTACACTGTAAAGAAACGCTCTACTCAGAACATAAGCACGGCGTTGGAATTCTTAGATCCTACTCTATCGAAGGATTATTAGCAGTCTAAAGAAAGAGCACTGCCTTGCGAAAAAAATGCGTGTGTGTATCACAAATGTTTTCCTTTTGTAACAAGGGCAGAAAAAGTTTTAAAAAACCTACCACGTACTGCGCTAGCAGAGATTTGAGCTTTTGCATGACTGCTAACACTCTTAAGAAAACCTCTTCCCCAAATAATAAGGTCGAATATTTATTTGCTCCCCTATAACGGACAATTACCATTTTGGCACGAAAGCAATAAGCAAATTTATTGGTCGGTAGCATTCAAAACTGCAGGGTTGAGGTGTCGATCAATTACGCATTTTCTTGCGAACATTTTGTTGTACAGCATGCCTATGCTTGCTCTAAGATGGGCTGTCTTGGAAACAAATTCGCTTGCTGATCATCGCCCCAGACTTCATTAATCTTGCGCGCCGCTTCACTAGCAATTTCCCCCACGTGCCTTTCGTGCACGAGTAGCAAACGGATTCGTTTCCAAAACAACTCCATCTTAAAACAAGTATAAGTAAGTTGTGTACCACAATGTTAGCAAGAAAATGCGCAATGAAACGATACCAAGATCATGCAATTTTAATTCCTTCTGATTAATAAACTTGGTGTTTATTGCTCTACTTCCAAAACTTTTGAGAAGACCTAATAATTGTTAGTCGGCGATACAGCACTGATCATGGCAATCTCAACAGGAGCAGGACGCACTGTTCAGCACTACTTACAAAGTCTAACCACATCGTGAAGTGTCGTACTCCTACAAGGAAGCGTTGAAAAGAATCGCTATAATAATGATACAGAGAATCTACCATTCAGATGATTCGCATCAAAATGGAAGCTGAGCTCGATATTAGTCATATTTTAGTCACATCTTTCTTGAAAATCTTATTTCTTCTGGACTTCTGGTGTACATGAGAGTGACTTCTATGGACTGTCTGATATCGACGCGGGAAACTCGTGTCTTTTTTCATTAACACTCGATCCAAATTAAGCGATTTGGAAAGGGAAGTTAGCTCTGAATTCATCAGCATTGGTACTTTGATTCTTTATTCAATTGCTGTTTTAGCAGTGGTATGATGTCATATCTATGAATCCAATGATGGGTGAATTTTGAAACTTTGGACCTCGGACCAGAGTCGAACCCGCATTTCACTCTTTCCAGAGAGCGCGTACTAAACAATTGCACTATCGAGGCTTCTGTTCTGCTAACACTTTTCCTGCGATACAAAATATCAATCTCAGGAGCCACCGGAAAGTGTGTACAAGGTATCGATCTAGATATCGAAGAGAGAGTGAGTGACAGCAGGGCAGGAGCCGCGGTAGTCAATTGGTTAGCACGCGTCTCCGGAGAGGGTGAAATACGCGGGTTCGATTCGAGTCCGAAGTTCAAATTCTTGCATATCGCTCAACATTTTTGTACATCAATGTTTTTTTCCTAATAAACCTACATGGCAGTATTATATCTAAATTCAAGATCAACTATAAAAATTGCTTCGAAAACAAGTATGAAGTCGACGAGGTTCATTTCAACAAGGAACGAAATATGAGCGATCATCTTCAAAGACATCAAGCCGAGAAGATTTTGCCTCTGATCGGTCGGTTACTCGAATTTTCTCCTCAAATCAGATTCTCTCATTTTTTGATGTTTAACAGAATCATTAACAGAAGGCATTCAATTTGATAGTGGCAATGTCCTTGAACTTCCTTCATTCTGTGCAAGGGAATTATAGGATTCTTTTTTCGCACATGAAGTGTTGTAGGTCACACTTTTTCAGTTAGGAGACACCATAAGCTCCTATGCTCGAGTAAAAACTCTTTTATTTATTCAGATTAGATTGCTACGTGCACAGATTATATTCAATTATGGCCGAATCGCGAGTTTTTTCAGACCGACAAAGAGCTAGAGGTTAGATCTATAAGTCTCTAAGCTTCTATCTCTGTCAACAAAATGACCCAGAGATCGTTTAATTCTTTCGGAACCACGTGCTACAAATCGTAGTACACCGCACGACGTCGCGTCCGTTCAACTACTGTGATGGCGGTTTCGCGTTCCGGATCAAGGCGGACGGGCAGTAATCGAGGTCTGTTTAAGTGATGAGATACGCCAGTAAGATTGCCTCCGAAGCTTATCGTGCCGCAATGAAAGCCGTACGCGATGGATATATGAATATCAAATAAAAAGGTATCACTTTTTGATACCTTTTGGATGAGGCGTACTATTCATTTCACCGAGTTTCTTCACCGATTGACTTCCCGATTAGACGCCGACTAGAGTACTATTTCTTGTTGCAAGCCCTGCAACCATGTTTTGGACTACTTCGCGTGCGGTCTTTTAACGAAAAGTGGTACTTTAATCGGCGGCTAAGCGGGGAAGAGGAGTTGGAGGCGGACACACCCGGTGTGCGTCCGCGAAAGTTAGTCGGTTGAAGCAGGGCTATGATGTGTGGGACTATATATCCAATGACATTGAATGATATGCGAAACTCAGAATATTGGTTGAAGCAGGACTATGATGTGTGGGACTATATATCCAATGGCATTGAATGATATGCGAAACTCAGAATATCGAGCTGTGCGGATTGAACCCGCACCTCACCTATGCCATGGGCGCGTGCTAGCCAGTACTTTATCGGGGCTCCTGTTCTGTTATCACTCTTTAAGTAGGCTTGCTTTGGTGATCACATATCGGCGTTAAATTAAGTTGATAACTGATAACTGAATAGGGCTCGGTGGTGCAGTGGTTAGCATTGCCCACGAAAAGGGTGAAATGCGGATTCAACTCCTGCCGCTCGTGGCATCAAAGTTTTGCATATCACTAAGCATTATTGAATATGTATCACGTATTTATACAATATCTTTACGTTTAAATATACCTAAGAGAATTGAGTGGTGAGCAAGAATTTGACCTAGTGGTTGTCGTCATGTGGCTTACACATGCGTTGCAGCATCGTAGGTTCTTTCTTCTGATTTAATAAAAATATTCGATGGCGAAAATTCTTGATAGATATTTGATCGGTTCTGAATCAATATATCACTCTACATTTCTATAAACTAGCCAGCATTCTTATTGGAAGACTCCGCGAATACCAAGGAGAATACGACCATATTGAGTTTCCCCTCATAAATAGTTTGACCCGTATTTTTATCTGAGAACAAGTGCTATATTTCGGTGAATTATATCCACTACACATTACCTCGTTAACTGTGCGGGAATCCTGAGTAAAACAGAGACCAGCTCAAAATGAGTAGGTCACATTTACCTGTATCACTCGTAGTCCAGCTGATCGCTGAGAGACTTGAGGAGGCATCAGTAATTTCCCGATTTTTTTATCGCGTGCACCAGTATCCCAATATATCATTCCTGCTCTAGGAATTTATTGAGCATCATTCCTTTCTTTTAGACTTCCAATAAAAAAATCGGATCATCAAGTCGATGGTCTTTCTGCGATGCACTTAAGACCCCAATGATTCAAGTCGGTAGCATTTCTCGTACACTGGTCGTCGTTGAGGCGATAACCTGTCCAGCCCACTTTATCGTTGATAACCTGACGTAAAGAGAGGCATCTGTGATTTTTGATCACTGACGTAGGTCAGAGCTTTCAATGTTTTCTTTCGTTTACAATATACAGGACACTTTAGCATGGATCTTTGGCCGCTTTTTCAATAATGCTAGTGCTGTTTCATCGCGCCTACGTGATGATCGAGTTTCTTGTGCGTGCGTTAGGGCACGGATATCTGGTAAGTCGAAAAGGTGGGCACGAAATCAAACGTTTTTCGGTCTCTTCGCTACATTCTCGATGCTCTTAATTGGTCTTCAAGCCGCCCGCTTCATCTTGCTCAACTCTGGAGCTAAGTCATTCATCATATTGAGCTCATGATCTAGATAGACGTAACGTAATAGACGTATAAAAGTCTTTATATTTATGAAAAAGCAATCACTCGCTTGTTATCCGGTGTAAAACAACCTACGTGTTATGCGGAGGATGAAGTCTTAAGCAGTCTCCAAGTCAGCTGATCAAATGAGACAAAGGTATCAGCTCATCGAGGTAATGGCGCACTGATTATCAAATTAGAAAATTAATTTGAGATAGGAGCCAATTAATCTGTTATGTTATCATTCACCTTCTTCTTTGAGGGATAACTGAGCCTGAATTGTTGCGAGGGCGCGTGATGCCTCTTCGTGTGCTGGATAAGGAATCAAAGGCGGACCAAAAGTGGTTGCATGCTTCCCAGAAACGCAGTTGGATTCTGGGATAAGCTACTTGTTTATTCAACACCTAATTGGCGGAGCTCTTATTCCAAAACTCAAACTGGTCAAAAGCCTGCAATAAAGCTGCTGTAAAGTACATGAAGGAGCATAGTAGTTGTCTCCAACAGACAAACTCCTCTTAATTCTTCGAGAGAGACTGGCAAACTACCCGTCAGTACCCAAACCAAATCTTTGAAGCCCAGCGATTCCTTCTTCCGATTTCGACAAGCTTTTTCGTTTGTGCAGAATAGAACATTAACTATTCTAAGCAGGATAAGACCAGAACACCAGAAAAACCTACCTCCAACTTTCGTTTACACTTGACTCGGCTCTTCACTCGTTACCTGTCAGAATGCAAGGTTTCCAGCCAATGAAAAACCAACAAGAACGTGTTTTTGTTCGAATAGGGAGACCACGACATAAGCAAAATCGTCCAATTTGCTTGCAGTACGCTTTCTATAAATTCCTCACTGGTGTTATCTTGAACAGAATAGACAAAGCACTGGATGCGAGAAAGCCATGCGAACAAGCTTACTTACTTACTTATAGGTATGCGACCCGTCATCACAATTTTTGTTGCGCGTATCCTGGTACTTCCAGCGTTCGATTCGTTTTTCGTCTTCTTCTTGAATGACGTAGATTGCTGATTGAGCATATCTCCTTGCAATCTCGAGAATAGCTTGGCGTGGCGTTCCATTGGGCGTTATTGCTGACTGCCGCAGAATGTTAGAGCTTGGAGCGTAACTCCACGCGCGCCGTGACGAGCACCACATCCACTCAGACACATGCAAACAAGCAAGGTCGTAAAAGGGATTTGACACTGTAGACATAGTCCCCTATCACAAAACTCACTGAAACTTACGAGAGCATAGGGAACTGCTGTGTGTCACTTACGTCGATTTAGAGAAAGCTTATGAAAAGGGAAAATAGAAGTAGCCATAGAAGCTCTGGGTAGACAGGGCGGCACTATTCAGTACATAACGATCCTTCGTCAGCTAAAGAAAGGTTTTGCAACCAAAATATTGTCATTTTTATAACGGTATTACTACAGACGTAAAAGAAGTTTAGCAAGAAGAAACACTTTCGCTAAAGTTACGCACTGCCACCCTCAAAAGGTCCTGTGACTACTAGTCTGAGGCAGTATGGAAGTGAAAATCACGATTGACTGTTACGCCACCATTCCTTCGCTGATGACATTGTCCTTATGAGATTGGGTATCAACCAAGAAATGTTGATCGACCTAGACAATGCCTGTGGAATGTTGACTAAATCTAACGAAATCGATGTTTGTGAGAATGGACAGGTAAATGTCTCGTTCACGCTCAACGAAAACGAAATGAATATCTCTAAGTGCCCAGTTACATCTGTCTAGATCATAAACTCAATATGATGAATGACTTGGCTCCAGAGTTGATTAAGAAGAAGCGTTTGCCTGAAGACGAATTGAGAGCATAGAGTTTATAGTGAAGAGAACGAGAAACGTTTGAGTTCGTGCCCATCTTTTCGACTCAATAGATACCCGTGCCTTAACGTACGCACAAGAAACTCGATCATCACGTAGGCGCGATGAACAGCGCTACCATTATTGAAAGTGCAGCCGAAGATCCATGCTAAAGTGTCCTGTATATTGTAAATGAAAGAAAGCATTGAAAGCTTTGACCTACGTCAATGATCAAAAATCACAGATGCCGCTCTACACGTGAGGCTATCAACGATGAAGTGGGCCGGACAGGTTATCGCCTCAACGACAATCACTGTACGAGAAATGCTACCGACTGTATTAATTGGGGTCTTAAGTGCATCGCAGAAAGACCATCGACTCGATTATCCGATTTTTTTATTGGAAGTCTAAAAGAAAGGAATGATGCTCAATAAATTCCTAGAGCAGGAATGATATATTGGGATACTGGTGCACGCGATAAAAAAATCGGGAAATTACTGATGCCTCCTCAAGTCTCTCAGCGATCAGCTGGACATCGAGTGACACAGGTAAATGTGACCTACTCATCTTGTCTATATAATCACCACCACGTGTCTTGCAGGAGATAAAGGACATTGCAACTGAATTCATGAAGCCGCCGTATCTGGCATTGAGATATGTCAGCTGGCCGCTGTTTTACCCAGGATTCCCGCACAGTTAACAAAGTAATATGTTGTGTGGTATTTCTTTATTTCCTATAGAGTTTTTCGTATTGCTGGTTATTCGACGTTTTTCTAATTGTGGCATCTCTTTTATTATGAGGAGTGGTTTTCTATGTATTCTCCCATCAGGATGCGACATAGCAATGTTTTCTTTATGGAGTGTGTTCCTCCTTTTAGCCCTTTATATTTTTACTTGTCTTTTCTATTCAAATGCGATCTGTAATCATAATCTACTGTGCGGATCCCACCACTTCTTACATCCGGCTTGATTCCGTAAATGTAACGTCTTAAAAGTATTCGCGCATTTTACGTGTGGTTTCAATGGCTACCCGAGATTTTGTTTTCTTCAAGATTGTTCAAGGGTACTGGTCTGTCACATCTTATTGTGATTTTGAAAAAAGTCGGGCTAAGATTTCTCCAAAGAACTATTGGGACAAGCGTTCAAGCATAATCTTATTGGCTTAATTTCCTTCCTACCGGGATCACTAACTGCTCAGCCATCGTTTTCCGCTAAAATAATACTGCTTTACTGAGCGTAAATTCATCTGTTAACTACAATCTGAACTTCAGGAATTACTAGGAAATACTCTGAAGAAGTTTGAAGTATACTATCACCGAATAGGTTCTTTAGAGACAGTATTGTAATACAAAGTTGTTTATGATACCGAATCTTAGTTTTCGAAGTGTTTGTTGTTGTTAAATGACTGCTACAGGTATTTAGACCTGCCATAGTGATGGTAATTATTGCCTTGAGAAGTCCATAAAAATCATTAACAATCGACGTTTTTTCCATTTGAGGCCTGACATGTGCTAAAAAATTACTCTACTCAATTTTTGACACTCCTCCTGCTTCACCATCGGAATGGTTCGAATTAATGACCTACAATCATTTATTCGTGTCACGTGGGTAATCGTTTTTACATCGAATTTATTCTTTCGGAGTGAAACACGACAGAAATACCAATAGCCACAGCACTAAATAAGCATAGCATAGCAAATAGCAAACAGCAATAAAGACGTCGCCGCAATACCATTCTCATTCATGACAACGCAAAACTGCATGTCGTTATATTGAGTAGAGAC
The DNA here is from genome assembly GCA_019055375.1 of Parelaphostrongylus tenuis. Taxonomy (NCBI): domain Eukaryota; kingdom Metazoa; phylum Nematoda; class Chromadorea; order Rhabditida; family Metastrongylidae; genus Parelaphostrongylus; species Parelaphostrongylus tenuis. Next base: position 160,582 of record JAHQIW010003091.1, read on the forward strand.
GAAGTTGACAGAACTAGGCTAGGAGTTGTTGGATCATCGGCCCCACAGTCTTAACTTGTCGTCGTCTGACTATCATCTACTCCGGTAGTTGGAGCACTTGCGGAGTAAGAAGAAGTTCCGAGACATCAATCATTTGCGTCGAAGACAGACAACATCTTAAAACTTGCCATATGAGCTTACCTTATGAAATTTTTTAGTAGTTTTCCACAAACTCTACTCTTCTGGCCTTTTTGCTTCTACTTATTGATATTAGTCGGCAAATAACTTGTAGAGTCTCAGATCTTTTCTCAAAAACATTTCAAGCAACGAGTGACTTTCCCTAACAACTATTACAAAAACCTTTAAGCTCAACTGTTTTTTGAAGAACTCGCTTTAAGCAATTTATAATCTGATAACACCCTTTCGTAAGGTCTGTTATGGCACTTATAAAGTTCTAGACACTTCTTTCGGTCCTTCGGCTTCATCAGTAGCACGACGCCCTTCGTTTGAGTCAATCTCTTGTAGGGAGATATACTTCCCGCATGAAATATGTCATCAGTATATACATTGTTCGAAGCGAGGTCTCAGAAATAAAAAGTTCAATATAAAGGTATTATTCAACTTAACAGCTATGAACAATAGGCTGTCAAAAATACTGAATCGGGAGATTTTTCACCTTGTGAACAGTGTAAATAATTTGGTGTCCATTTCTTTATGAGCAGGGGTATCCCTACAAGAAGCGAGGCTGGGAGGCTGAAACACGTGTCCAGCACTTCATAAATGCCATGTAAAACATCGTGAAAGGCTTAAAATGTTATGAGATCATATATTGTTTCATAAAGGTATTATTCAGCTCAATAGTCATGAGCAATGGACAGTGAAAAACAATACGCGTCGGGTGATTTTCTTCACCGTGCGGTGAATGTAAACAATTCAGCGTCCATTCTTTTTTATTGTAGGAAAAGTATCTCTTTACAAGAAATTAGCTGAACCGAAAGACACCGTGATACTGATGAGGCTGAAAGGCCGGAGCATACGTCTAGCACCATATAAGTACCATAACAGACCCCATGAAAGGCTTAAAGTATGTTATCAGATAATACCAGGAACGTTGCTAGGATTAGCGCTGTCACTTCAACTAATTTCTTTGTAATTCCAGGCATTCGCCAATTTACCATAGTGAAAGAACTTCTGAATTCTGGCTCAGGAATTCTTCTTGTTCATCAACAATTTGGTAATCTTGTAACACCTGTCGCTCCATTGATATTAAGATGAGATTACTGCTAGAGACCAGGAGAATCAGGAATATCAGATGTCTCAGTATATTGCAAAGATCTACATCTCTGAAACACCTCGCTGCCGTGACTAATGCGTATGTTAGTGAGATTTATTGTAACATGATAACACAGCAATAGGCAGTCAAATAAAATGACTTCAGATTAATTAATGAAACCCAATATCTGTCAACATTAGTGGCTTCAATGTCGATAATGATTGCCCCGCCACACCGTGGACGGTTGGCTGTTGACAGATAACGCGTTGTAACGATGAAAGAGTGGAGTGCAAAACCAGCGTCGGTGGTGCAACGGTTAAGCACATGCTCCCGCAAAGAGTAAGATGTGGGTCCGAAACACAGCTGATGCAAACGTTTTTGCACACCACTCTGCATCATTGAGTAGTAATAAGATTTTAAAGGCTGGCACTTCAGCTACTTCGCCTTCCTCACGATGTGGAAGTGCGATGTAGTCTATTTGAATAATTTGGTTGATTATCGGTGCTTTTCTATACCGCCATCAAATCAAGAGATCAACGAAAAAAAAGGCTTCATTTCACGCGTGATTGTGACACATTTGTTCTTCTGGTCAACTATTGGACTTTTAGCGCTTATCTAAAACGTTTCAAGTGTTTGAAGCGTTGACGTCTTTGACTCCTGCGCCATAATCATTACAGTCACTTCAAGATCATTGCGTTATGCCACCTAAATGTGTACTTTTACAATTTTTAATTTACCACTTGCTTGCTCTTTCATGCAGACCCAAAGTGGTCTACCCGTTTCATCATCATCATATGTCTTACATGATGCAAAACAAAGGGTAATAGGAAAAGTTTTCCCGCCTTTTTCAAAATGCATGGAAAAAATTTTCAAATACATATTAATTCCAAACAGAATACAAATCAACAGTCAAAGTAGTCTCCTCCCACATCAAGACGACGCAGCCATAGATCCGGCAGTACAAACATTCTGCGGTGGTAAAACTCGTGGTCATTCGACTTGAAGAAACAGAAAACATCTAGTAACTCATCGTATCTTCTTCATTTGATCGACGACTGCTTGGCGATCGATTTCTCGTGGACATGTCTCCCTGAACTCGTCGGTCAGTCGACCTCGACCTCTTTCTTCACGGAATGTCTTGAACAAACGCTGAGCTGTGCGAATATCACAAATTTCGTCACCATACGCCTTATAGATTTGTCGAGAGCCTTAGAAGCGTTGACAGCCATTTTGTAGTCGAAGTGCAGCAGCGGACGAATTTCTTCCTCCGACAATGCCATTTTGCAGGCTGTGGAGATAAATGATATATCTCTCAATGCGTAGAAAAACGAGCTTACCGTTAAGCTTAAATTTGCATAGATTACATGTGTATAAACCTTTTCTCGGGCTATACGGTAAAACATTTCCGACAATCTATTACATTGTGCTCAAACTCATATAATCTCCTTTTCCGTAAGTGTAGACTATACAATTTTCTGAGTTGAACAATCGATAACAGAGGCATCCTTGAGCGAAACGGAAGGACGAACACGTCACAAACGAGTAGCATGGCACCTCTTCTCCGTTTGAGCTTTTGTTTGACCTAAGCGATATATGAAAGCATCGATAATCCACCGAATTATTGAAAGTCTCATGAAGTGTACTTACAAGCTCTTAGGAAGACAAAGTCGCCGAAACGTTAGTGATTGAACTGCTATTACGACTATTGCTACTAGTACGCTACCCAATCTCGCGTCGCTAAGCGAGATGAATCTTTGGAAACTACGCGTATTGAAATAAAATGTAGTGTAAACGGTAAAGAATGGGCTTCCTTTGGTCCTGTGTTGTTTATATCACAGAAATGCTGTTTCAGACCATAAATACGTTATCAAAATTCGCACGCTTTTTGGTGAGAGCTATTACGTGCAAAAATATGACTCCGTTCTTTTTTTTATTTCTCTTCGATAACAGTAGTAATAAAGTTATGCAAATTCTTTTTTTTGTTTGAAATAGCATGAAAACGCTGTTCATTTATGTTTTATGTAAACGAAATATGGTTCCTTCCTGTTAGACGGTGACAAATGAATATTCGTCCCCATTTTGTGGACAAGAGCTTTTCATAAGAGTGTTAGTAATCATTCGAAAGCTTGAGCCTCTGTTTAGCGCTATGCACAATCGTTTTTCAAAGGAACTATTGACAGCGATGTGGCACCCCGAATAAAATTCTGTTTCACACTCGTCGCGCGCCTTCATTTTTATCACGCGTATAATCCGCTGGAATTGCGGAAAGTGTTTGAACGTATAGAAGAGATTCCGCAGTATCTGAACAAATCGTCTTTTCTGGATTTCTTTCAAAGCGGAGAAAAGATTCCCAACTGAGTAACAAATTGCATCTAGCATGTCTAACCCGTCAGGTAATCGACCGGTCGCCTCACCCGCAGCCCGTAGAATAATCGGTAAACAAGGCGCAAGGCGCCGAAGATGTAAAACTCGACATCATTTTCCTTGCTACACTGCATTCAAACGGTCTTTCCAGAAGATGATCAAATCGCTGAAATCACTGAAACGTATGCTGTCGATTGATTGGTATGAATCTAAAGAGCTCTCTCCTATGAGGTGTGAAACACAAAATTTTCTTTCCCCTGTAGCGCTACCGAAAGAGCTTCCCAAAAAAACAAATTCGCTTTCGAGTTTCTCGAGACTTTTGCTATCCAAAGAGTAGTAGCGTCCAAAGAAGGAGCTTCGTCCAGCGAAGTATAAGCGAGATGAAAAAAATCTGTGATCGAGTCAAGCGTAGTACCATTTTGAATTTCACGTAGTTATAGAAGGGTGTTTTGAAAAACCGGCTGCAGACATCTCTAGCCAAAAATTTAGGTTTTTTAATGATTACTAACTCTCTTATGAAAATCTCTTGTCCAGCAAATGGGACCAAATATTCATTTGTTGCCGTCTAACCGGAAATTACCCGAAAAATTTCCTATTATAGTTTCGATGGGACTTTGAAGATTACTTTAGTACCCGAAGAATGCCATTTTCAAGTATATTACTTAGTAAATCTATCATTCAAAAGTGTTTGAGATTGCTTTACTTTGGTATCGCTCAACTGCGGCTTTTCCTGCGAAAATGATTGTATATGTCTGTACTTGTTCCGCGATGTATCTGTTGTGACCACAAATTTGCTTGCTATTCATGTACGATTGCGGCGTAGGCGAATATGCTTGTAAAGCGGCGCGCAAGATTAATGGAGCTTAGGGCGAGCTCCATCTCAAGGTAAGTACAGGTAGTTTGTGCACTAGAAGTATACAGGAAAATACGTACTTCAACAATGCTGAGGTCATACATTTTCATTGCATAAAACATTGCAAGAACCAAAACAGCACGAACTTTGCAAATTTGCTGCATGTAATGCTTGACTTCATGTCGCAAAACTCATTAAAGTGCTGAGTTGAAAGGTCTTAGGAGGTTTTACCGTACTGCCTTACTCTTCCTACATTGCACCTTAAAATCACCACATGAAATTACCAAATTCAAGCCCCAAGTGGGTATGGAAGGTCGCCGCCTTCAAAGTCCTGTGGCATCCATTAGACAAAATATTTCGCATACAAAAGTAATTGCAAAATAGCGTTTTTAACGCAATTTCAAACTGAAACAGGATTTACATATCTTTGTTCTTACTATTATTGCAAACAGAAAGAATGGCGGAGTCTTATTTATACACCTACTATCTCAAGGTCTTTGAGTTATCTATTTTCATTGATTTTTGTATGAAATTCGTTTATAAAATATTTGGCCTATTCGTACAAGACGACGTCAAAACAGCCTACAAAAAATAATAGTGAAATCAAACTATTGGGATATAGGGAGCTCTTACCTATACCTCAAAGCAACAAGAAGTGAAAGTATTTGCTAACAGCATTTCTATATTACATGAAAAAAGGTAAAATCTCCTTCGAACAGGGTTATATAACTTTGCTATAGGTGTCAGACGGAAAGATATCCAGTTGTGTCGAAGACCTGGCATATTATGGCGCTACTTCTGCTTATTAATGTTGCCATACTACCTTGTTACAGTACAAGCTCAGAAATTCTGCACACAGAAACTTTTATAGCTTCTAAAATGTTCCAAACGCACATAAAATATTCTTAGACGGACTTTGGAGCAGTGATATTGAAGGCTGTTCGATGAGATTCATTGCAAACACGGGACTATCGACAGCGACAATTATCAGTATGTATGTTAACTATGAGAAGAATTTTCAGCACTTCCTACTGATTAAAGCAGTCCTAGGAAGCACTTATATTAAGTGCATTACTGAATAATAGCACATCTTATACATATCATAGTCATAAAAATTTCATGAAGATTTTCTAAAAATAAAGAAAACAGAAGTGCTTGAGCAGTTATTTAGGTGAAAGCATGCGACAAATTAGTGTTAAGGTCCAGATAAATGTTACGTTTCATAGAGCTTCTCGACCTACAAACAAATACGACTCGACTAGAAATAGCAACAAACGGCAATAGAATAGTAGCCTTGAAATGGCTTTATGGACATATATGGCTAATTTAATACCCGTAATTCTTGTTAGATGTTATCAGTGTTAGTGTTCAGAAAAGAACTAGTGTTGTACAGTGAATGTACCTTGTTAGAGCTTACAGCTATACTCATGTCCTGAATAGATTTTTGGAAACATTCCTGACAAGTAGTTACTGAACTGCTCGTATGTAAAGAAAAAACAACTGAGCTCAACACTAGTAACTAATGGGTTTAGAAAACTTCTCGTATCACTATAAGAAAATGACGGCTTCCAAAAATTCGGTCACACGACCATAACTATATTGTGGAACACCCGCACCCAGCAAAAAAGGTGGTGAGTGCAACTGTAGAGCAGTCATTAGAGAACTGAAATGTTGGCTGAATTCGATTCCACTGTCAATACCTTCTTCTGATTCGGCTGACGAACACTCTGTGGAATGCTTTGATTCGTCCGAACCTAAACAACAACGTTAATCATATCAGAACTAATAAAAAACAGACGTCAGTCAGACTTAGACTAAGCACTGTATTGTCGAGTAATTCATGAAAAAAAGAGTAGAACGTCCAGGCTTCTCTTTCAATCGCCAAACTGTTCAGTGTGTTTCATTTGTTTGAGAAACATGAAAAGTACTGTGTGTTTGCAGTAATGCAAATCCTCATAAAAAGATCGCTACGAACAATGCGTCGGAAGGCCCGCGGCAAGGGCTTACTCCAGTGAGCAGATACTGGACTTTTCTGATTGGAAGAACCCGTTTGGGAGATTGGCCTCTACCATATATCGAAGATCTAAGTAATGGAGACCAAGAAGTCGAGAGACTTTCGAAGAGTAACGGAAGCAAATTTACAGTCACAAATACCAACGCTAAAGGGGATCACATGAAAAAAAAATCTGTTTGATCATCAATAACTAATATGTCCCAGTATGGTGGATTCATCGTCGATAGCTACTACCCACGCCAGAGAATTGACGGTTGGCTGCTGGCAGATAGTTGCGTTACAGAGTAGAAAGAGTGGTGTCAAAACGAGCGTTGGTAGTGTAACGGTCAAACACGCGCCCAAAGGATAGGGTGAAGTGTGGGGCTCGAGTCCCACCTGAGGAAAAAGTTTTGCACGTCACACTCCATCACTGGGAAACAAATTTCTTTACTTCCACTCAAACGCTTTTACCAGACATGAAGTTTAATTTTATGACTCGTAAATGTTGGATGATGTGTCCTCCATATTGTGAAACTTTTCATATTTAGAGTAACGTGGTACAAAAGTGGAACTGATTACGTAGTTAATACTGAAGAGAACAGATTTAGCAGATTCGCCAATACACCGATTTTTTAATAGCTGCGAATATTTCGGGCGCATCCTCTATGATTCTGTATAAAAAAATTCATAATATTTGGGACAGTTGATACATTCATGGGCCAAGAGAAATACTCGCCCTATTAGCCTATTTTGAACGATAGCATTAGATCGTCACGAACATTCCGAAGAAAAGTCAACTAATCAGTTATCAACTCATTGAACATTATGCGCACTGATTTTAATGCATACGTGCATACGTTTAATCCTATATGTACAAAATTTGATACATTCTCCATTCTGTCAACCTCAAATTCGCCGTTTACTGTCTGTCTTTTTCTAGCCACGAATCACTTTTTATCGGACAAAACGGAAAGTCGATCGAATAGCAGAATGTTGATATCAAAACATCAGTTCTCTAGGCTCTTACTGATTACTGATGCCCCGAGATATGTCCCTAAGAAGCTGACTGAACGAAAAGGCACGGTACTCCTGTCGAGACCGGAAGGTCGAAGCACGTGTCTAGTAGTTTATAAGGACGTAATGATCTCATGAAAGGCTCAAAATATCTTGTCAGATTATATCAATAAAGGATAGAGCTTTTGGCGTTAATCAATCCCCGAAGAATGACCATGCATTCGTCTTCAATTTTTAATTTAGTTTGAGGTGATTGAATGCATATCTGGCCTTTATATTGACTCGCGGAGGCCTCTCTCAGAACCGAGTCAGTGCTGCTTATCCTCCCAGGCAATTCTTAGACCAGTTTGGTACCGATTTTAGCGACCCCGGATGGATGGATGACTTGACGTGCCATAAGCGAGAAATCGAACCATCAACCATGAGTGCGACGCAAAGCACCTCTAGCCACTGCGCCACATGCGCTTCTGCTAATTACTATGGCATACTATGTGATCTGGTGAATCTGTTAATCATGTTTTCCTGTCGAGGTTATGAAAGTGACTGACTGAAGAGATTGTGAGTAAATTGACCTATACAGGCTTTCGAGAATCCGAAACCCTCAAAACTTGAGCCATTGCTCTTCTTGCGTTCTATTCATTAAAGTCTACTTCTACCCGCCTCATACCTGCTAACTGATCAGGAAAAGATACTGAAATAATCTTTCCTTGCTAAAATCAACAGAATGTTAGCCGCGGGGATTGAACATAATTCGGTGAAAGTCAATCTTCTATGGAGTAAACGATTCATTCATAGATGTGTAAAAACTCTATTATGACTGCTATCAAATATGTGGATGTGAATGACGCAAATAGATATGGGCAAGGGAACAACCACTGTCGAGAACACTAGCTGTAGAAGATATGGAAAAGTTCACCAGTATTTCTGTTCAGTTTAAAATTATTAGTTCTTCTCATAAGTTTTGGCACCAGAGCAATAAACACTAAATTTATCAATCAGAAGTAGTTAAAACTTCTAAGAACACTATTCAAAGTATGAGCTATCAGCCTGAACACATTTGTGCCGTCTCTCCGGCTAACAGCAAATATGGATTAGGTGTTCCCAGTGATTAGGGCGTTTTGGTTCCAAAAGATGATGAGCATAGTCTTTGGTGTCTATCATTTGGACGTGGAATTGGAGTTCCTCATTGAGCTCATCAAAACCGTTGACGCGGACGACGTTGACTCTTGAAAAAAAATCACTCCTCGTCGATGGTGGTGACCTTGACCATGAATGATGCGCAAAGATGACGATGGAGCAATTTTGAGCAATGTTCTTGCGTTTGCACATATGTGCTGAATGAGCTCGCGTGGAATCCATCGATACTTCTTCCACTTCTTCCCTGCTGCCTTCAATATCCTATTCATCGTTGCAAATATAACGGTCAAATTTGTCGGCGAACTCCTCGATAGTCAAGGAAGGAGTCTCTTCAACTGCTTCAATGACGGCTTCTTGATGGAATTTGTGTGGATGTGCGGAGCGCAGCTGGTTCTCCAAGTTGGTGTTGCCAGCGCAGAACTCAGCAAAAAACCGAAATGCTATTAGCTTAAACACAAATCCTTGAGCCTTAGCTAGGTTGATGTTCTCTGAAGCGGTCTGTGCATCGCGCTTTAGTCCGCACTCGTAGAGCACAAAATTGAAATGAAGGCTTCGTTGAGCCGCTTATAACGGTGAGCATGGGCAAATGTGGCACCGAAAGAAAGGTTGGAGAAGTCTGCACAAAGCGGTATTGATTTGTTTGCCTGAAAAATGGAAGAAATGTGTTAAGGCTGATGACGCATTCTTTGACGGAACTGTTATGCAATTTCAATTACTTCTGGCTAATGAACTTGATGTTGGTTGATCTAGTGCCAAACCTTATGAGAAGACCTAATACTAAACGGCCACATTTGAGTAGTTCTTGATATTCCACTAAGTTTTTGAGTAAAATATAGCGTTGAACCAAAACTTCTGAAAAGCCAGTTTTAAATCGCTGCTCTCTCATATCCACTTTGCAAGTATTGGTAGCCACAGGTTTTTCAAGAGACACGCACATGTAAGCAGACAATTCTTTGATGGCCGGTGGCGAACGAACTGACTTCTCTTTCCGGTCAAGTATGAATAGTGATTAGAGCGATGTAAACTTGTGTACTCTGCGCTGGATGAAGCAATCGTGAAGAATGTGTGTTGAAAAATAAAGCGCAACAAGTACGGGTACTGCCAACATCCACCATTATGAAGCTAGCTTTTGGAGGTCCTTTCTGACTACGAGGGAGCAGATGAAAGACTCATCTCATTCCCTAGAGAGGAACTTTTCACAGGAGTGCTCGGAAGCTGAGACTTGAGGCTACTCTCACACGTCTCTCCTTTTTCAAAACACCTTTTTATAAAGCTGTAACGTTCAAAATAGAATCATGTTCCATATAAGGTGTTTTTTTCGCTTATCTCGCTTATCTTGCGCTTGACAAACTTCATGCTCAAAGTGCTAGTACTCAAACTATAGCACAAGCACCAAAGAACTCAAAAGTGTGTTTCCTTTTCTAGAAAGCTTTTGTGATCTAGATCTTTGCTGGTCTTTTATTGTGCACTAAACCTTTCTGGACAAAGCTCTTTCTTCAAACTATTAGTAATCGCCTCAGAGCGTGATATGTTCTGATTCTTGCTATGCGCTTGCTCTCTGGAAATGCGGCCTAGCAGGGAAAAATGATCAAGTTTTACAGTTTTGGCAACGCTGTTTACCGGCTATTCGACAAGGCAACGGTCGTGGCAGGGGGAGAGACGAGGTTAGACGAGCGATATATTGTAATTCAACTAGGAATTTTTCCTTCGCTTCGAAAGTGACTGCAACGAGCGACCATGATATCACAGCATAGGCAACTGCGAGTCTTTATAAAGGCCAGATACCTCGGGGAAAGCTTAAAATTCAGACGAACGCATGGCGCATCACTCAGGGACTGAAGAACGTCGAGAATTTCAACCTTCATACTTTTTATCGTCAAAGACTAGTTTACAATGAGAAAAGGTTTTATAGCGTTCGGTGATGCTACGAAGCAATGAACTTCATTATTATCTATACTTAGTATCAACCTCAGCGATGTAGGAATAGCTTCAAAATCCGTTCAGGTTGACTGCACTGTAGAGATAAGAATCATAACGGTCTCTTTTTTCTCGACAGAAAGGGACTAAAAAGAAATTAGGGCATGACCTAAAAGAGATCTTTCTATGTTATGCTCTTATTTCAAACAATGGCTCAAGATTGCATAATTTATCAGAAGAAGGTAAAGCTCTCGCTGCTGATCAATTCCAGGACTTAAGCCATCGACTGATGACGAAAACTCTCATGAAAAGTTCGTCTCCAGCGAAAGGGATCTTCTTTTCATCACCAGATCACACCATATCTCATAATGTAATACTGTATCACACACGATCAATGTTTATAATTCATTTATCACCACTTATTCAACAATCTGCAACTTATAAGCACATAATACTTTTACATACAACATAACAAATAGTGCTAAATGAATTAAATACATTGATCGGTGTTACTATATGAGATATGGCAAAATATGGTCTGCCAGTGACTCGAGCATATTGGAGTGAAAACAAAAAGATAACACCAAAAAATGCCGCAGTGAAGTGATGTGGTAGGGGACCGAACCAGCAACCTTCTTCCGGATGGACGGGTGCCGAGTGTAGAGGGGAGTGAGACAGAAAAAGATAGCCACAACGCAGTCGATTAGAGTTGCAGAGGGAGGGGGGTGGTGGGAATGGAGCTGTTCCCATGCTGGTGATTGAAGCCCTTGCCAGTTAGACATGCACGGTTTGCGTTTGCGGAAGTCATCCGGTTAAATCTCGGTGAATCCAATCCTGTTCTTGATTTCTCAAAAAGTTCCTTTAGTGCGCTATAGCAGCAAAAATAAAATTGATTTCCACACATCCCTCACATTTTCTGCTCAGCTAGGTTTTGTAGATGAAATTCTGCAACATTCCTATCGGCACTGAAGCGTCATACATTATTCACTCTCTATTTCGTAGTAATTCCTCGGTTCTGTAAAATTACTTAGCTTTCTACTATCGAATAATTACTAAGAACCTCAGCCTAAGCAGTTTGAGCCCAAGAGTACGTAACGTAATCCGCTCTTCGCTCCTGCGAAGTTCTCTGAAGACGTTCTCAAGAACCAAACTTAGCTCTAAAACCACTCATACTAATGCTACCTAATAACGACTAAATATCAATTGGAAACCATCCATAAACAATAACCGAGCAAAAAAATTGCGTTACGTGTTAAACGTGATATCATTTCTAGTGTAACAGCACGCTGAGAATGCCTACTCAAAAGCCGAGAATATAATTAACCCTTACAAGACCATTAACCCAATCCTCTGCGTCCCTTTTTGCATTCAACAATGGCAGGTTGGAGGTTAGACGTCATTATTAGAAGCAACACGCTGGGGTACGAGACGCAGAAGGTTGGGTCCATGGTTCCGCGAGGGTTGAAATCGTCGAGATCTAAGAGATCTAATGACTACTAAAAGTCCGAAAGAAAGCGAGAAGGCTTTGACTTCAAAGGGCTGAAAAATGGGCTACGAATAAGGTGTAGTATGAGAATTGGTCTTTCGGCTAGAAAGAATTTCCAAAATTTCCCGTATTCCTTAAATGCTCCATGTTGTGTTTTTACAATACCCTCTAATATTTTGTGCATATCTAACTCTTATATGCGAAGAAGATCAGAAACGAATGCACTCCATCTCGCCTCATCGATATCTCTCAACAAAATCTCAATTCTTTATAAACCTCAAAAGTTGGGATTCCTAAAAGAAGTTGGGAGCAGTCTGGAGGAACAGTTGCTCTTAGGACACCCATAGAAAGCTCCACTAATCTTGCGCGCTGCGTCACTAGCTCTTTACCCTACGCGCCATTCCTGCACAAGTAGCCAGCGAATTTGTTCCCAAGGTAGCTCCATCTTCAAGCAAATATAGGCATTCTGTACAACAAAATGTTCACAAGATGCGCAATTGAACGATACCAAATCATGCACTCTTAATTACCTCTGGTTAAGAAATCTGGTGTGTATTTTTCCTGTGCCAAAACTTATGCAACGACCTCATACAATCAGGTCTCCTTCCACTTTCCGAAGACGCCCCGGAAAGGGGCGACACACGAGTTCAACTACCGAGGTGCTTCTATCACATGTCAATCTAAAATGATGCGAGGTTGTGAGCAATAGTATCTGTTGAGTACAATGGAACAGTTCAATGATATTATAATAAGTGACGTTTTAGCGGTTTCGCCTTCTTTAGAACCTGGAGCGGTCAAATTGATTCGCAATCCACTTAGCCCAGTACTCTCAAAGCCCCGTCAGAAAGACTCAACAAACAAATTCGTGCAGTTTGGTTAGCAGGCACAAATCAATACTCTACACCATTCTCTGCGCATAAACTTTCCATAAGAGTGTTAGTAATCACTCGATAGACTATATTTCTGGCTAGGGCGGTACGTAGCCGGTTTTTTCAGAAGTCTTTCAATAAAGCTTGAAGGAAAGAAAGCATTTGTGTCACGCACACGCGTTTTTCTCACAACATAGAGCTCTTAATTTATACTATCAGTATTCATTCGATAGCGTAAGATATCAGGATTCCAGCGATGTGCTTATTTCTTGGAAAGACCGTTTCTCTCCAACGCAGCAGGGAAAATAAGAATATAGTCCGTACGCGAGCACGTGTTCTTTGGCCAATACACGGGCTGCGGAGTGGGGGATAGGGAGCTTTCTGCGATTATTGATCGCTGGTACCTACGTGAAGCGGGATTTTCGTCTTTTGATTAGGATTTGTTTCTCTGCTATGGAGGAAAATACAGATTATACGTCTAACCTTGATACTGATCCACACGTTCATGTGCTTTTCGTGCTTCCATAAAGAAATTAGTTGAACTGCGCCGCTGATGTGAACCACAATTTTATCTGAATTAGACTGCGTTATATGGGCGTTTTGAAAAACCGTCTACATACTGCGCCAGCGGAAATATACGCTATCGAGTGATTACTAACACTTATAAAAATTCCTATCCAGCAAGTGGCGTCGAATATTGATTTCTTGCCCGGCAACCGAATTGAACTACAAATTTCCAAGATCGCATAATAAAAGGCTTATTTTCAAAAACACTCACCGTTTGGTTGTTTTTGAGTGTTCTTATTATTCACTGGAGTGGGAATGTCTTCATGTCAAGTTGTGAAAATTAGCTTGAGGAATGGTACGAGATCATGCATAATCCCGAGGTGCTTTTTTAGATTTCTAGTATCTATCTAAACAGATTCCTGCTGCATATTTTTACCCAACGGAAGACTTTAAGTAGCTAGTCTCCAATGAATAAATAGGAAACTGAGAAACAACCAAGGAGTTAGTGTCTTTGAAACTACTTGAATTGTTGGACGGCCCGTCATCACTGATGGGTGTGGGCCGCAGCACAGAGAAACTGTGCTGATTTAGTTATTTTTTGCGTGGAGTCCCGAGCTAAGCCTAGCCGGCGCTTCCTCGGGTCGTCACCGCATTGGAGCAATCGCAGACCCTTGTGAAGCAGGGAGAGATTATCACCTTACGACTAGTATCTACCAAAATCGCGGCCGTCTCTGGTGTAATTTACCCTTGGTTGGGCTTTCCGAATGAAAACGTCGAACTCCTGAGCTTGGGTAGCCTTCTTCCAGGTTGAATATCCTCTCTCCCTCCCTCCCTCCCTACGCCGTGCTTCGCAGTCATACACCCAAGAAAACCTCACAACCACGATGGGGCGGTAAACCATCTGGAAGAGTTTTCTAAGAATATGCCTTTTTACTATGCGATGTGGAAAAATCTGTTTACTACGTCTTTCTGCTAGAGTTATGCGAGTATTGGGCTAAGTGAATCGCGAATCAATTTGACCATTCCAGGCACTGAAAAGAACGAAACTGCGCATACGTCATCCACCGTATTACTACTAAGCTGTATTATCGTAATCAGCAAATACTATCATTCACTACCTCGCATCTTTTTATGAGGCAAAACTTTGGAGCTTGGGCGGAAGCTGAACCTGCGTCTCTCGCCATCCAAACCATTTGAGTTATTATTGAGATTTTTTTAGAGGTATTCACAGTTTAACATCAGTCTCGTAACAACAAGTTTAACATTAGTATTACGTCATCCCACTTTAGTGGTGAAGAGCTTTCCCTCACTTCAATTTTAGATTTGCTCGAAATCTGAAGCCGGAACAAATTTCACTAGATGTCTTGAAGGGTCGAAGCAAGCTTCATTTCATTGAAATTAATGAGGAAGTTCTTACTGATGTCTTGGTTAGTTTGGAGCTTGGACTATTGATTCAATTCATATGATATATCGACTTATTACGTCACCCTTTACCAAATGATAACTCACTTATCCTACATGAGTTCCCCGTTTACACATCCATTCAAGGAACAACTGGTCGTTTACTGTCCTTCACTAGCTTTTGAGGGTTGATGTCTTCGATCCACAGATTTTCAGGAATTGCCCTCCTGGTTGAGGATAAGTCGTGCCTTTTGTACAGAAGTAACTGTGATTGTACTCTGGACAAAACTCAAGAGCGCTCCGGTACAATTGTATGTTGAGAGATCTCATTTCTGACTTAATGATTATACGTTTGATTCATTTTTGTCGGGATGGTAAGGGAGTTTTCCGGACTTTTTCGTCTGTGTTGATCATTTTTCATACATTTTAGTTTTTGTTTTTGCTATTGTTTTGAGCAGCTTGTTGTAATTATTTTGATAGATAACACTAGCAGCAAGAAGCTGGTCGAAACGATGGCAAAAATAAAAACTCCAATGCATGAAAAACAGCCAACAAAAACGAAAAGTCCGCAAATTCCTTAACCCACTATTTTCGAAAATTTTTCGGACATTTTTCCGTTATCAAGGCTCTTTCTGAACTGAGGCGTTTTCTGTTTTTTTTTTCTTGGACTTTTTATAGTCATTCGATAACTTAAATCTCGATTCAATGTTACACATGGTTTTTGAGAGGCCCTGTTGCTGTACTGTTGCAGCGAAAATATGGTCACGTTTCGCACTCGACGCGCATTTTCAGCTCGCCTTGGGCTTGTAAATGGTCTCTTAGCAGACTTTCAGTAGTTATTTGATTGCTTAGCTTTTGCTGATTCTGATGCTGGGTTTGATTTATGAAAAGGTCTTCATAGAGCGGTGGAAGAGCAAATAGAAGATTTCGTCTCACTTCCAGGCCTAGCCTTAGGGGATTTACTTAGAAATGTAAAAAGGAAATGGAAGCCTAAGTCTAGGGACGATACATTGGAGTTCCCTTCTACATTCCAACACGGAACATATGGAAGTTTCTACGGAAATTACGCAGATGAGTAACAAAGATCGAGCCCTTTAGAGGTGATCCTGAGATCACTGCGCGCGCGCAGTTCGATAATGTGCACCGATTGTCGAACCCGGTTTTATTTTTACTGCTGCAGCATATTGTGTAGATTTTTCAGATACAATGTACACTCATAGAAGTGCCGAGAGTTGAGCTATCTACTGATTATTAAGAATTTGTGAAAAATGCGAAGACCAAGCCCCATAGGGCTGAAAATTGGGTTCCGATAAAGGAACATGCCCCTTGTTTACTTTATTTTTTATTTCACTCAATTTTGTGTGTATATCGTTGATTCGGTCCATCCTTTTAGTTGTTCACTATAGTTCTCAACTTGTTTAGTTTATTGATGAAATTCACGTTGAAGTCGATCTTAGCAGTGATCCTGTAAATAGACAAACTGATCGTCCTGCCAGGTAAGCTCAGTTGGATTTACGACGTTCTTCGAAGATAATTAATAACTATAATAAATATAGCACACTTGGAGAAAGTACGTCCTATGGCTTTGCTGAGAAGGTCGTTGAAGGCATGTCGTTGTATATCAATACTGTTGAGATCAATTTCGACTCGAATGCCTTCGGAGGATCGTTCATGGTAATTTGTTTCTAGAACTTTGGACTGTTAAAATACTAGTTTATTTATGATTTCAAGCTGTCGCGACTTTCCGTAGAGAGCCGAACTCCAGGATGGCAAGTCGTACAAGATTTCCGAATGACAAGAATCAATTGTCCAAGTTTGGGTAGGGCTCTCGTTTACAAACAGGTATGGTGAAAGGAATGAATTATGATTCGATCGTCCATGATTAGTAAATTGCTTAGTATCTTAGTATGGCTAAGTCTTCCTGATTTTCTATTCAAATTATTAATTGCTTTGAGAAGCGGAGCAGTTAAGGAGTAAAGTGTACTACTTTCAGTGGTCGGTTAGTTTATCATCTGATGGCTGGAAAGTTGTCAGTGCCCTTCCCTTTTAGGAATAAAACTGTGGAGCAAGCAAACTTGTATATGAAAGAACGTCCCTACGCGTTTCTCGAGGATAAAATTCATGAGGTGGAGAGAAAAAAAAACCCAATATTCGAGTCTCAATCTGCCGCTTGGCTCGATATCTTGTATCACAGAAAGAGTCATAGCAGAATAGGGGCCCTCCTAATGTAAATAGTAAGCACGCACTCTTGGAAAGGACGAAGTTCGGGTTCAGTTTCGTTTGAGGTTCGGTACTTTTCCGTTAGACGGGAGGAAGGGAAGAAACTATCTTTTTCGTTGGACAAGGACTTTTCTCAAGAGTCTTGGTAATCATTCGAAAGCTCAAGTCTAAAACTATCATATTCATGGCCGAATTTTGAAAAGACCCTCTACGATGAAATATTCAAATTAAGATTATATTTCACGCGCGCATATTGCTCGCTGTGCAGGTCTCTGTTTTTAGACCACCAATAATCATTCTATAGCGCAAGTTTCAATGATTTCAACGATATGCTAATTTTCCGAAAAGACAGTTTCTCTGCAGTGCAGGAGGGAAAATAAGATTGAATTCACATGCACAAGCAAGTGGTTCATAGTCAGTTCACGGGCCACCGGTCAGGCGGCAAGGTGGGCTGACGCGACGATCGACCGATTTTCGACCGGTTAAGTGAAAGTACTATCTTTAATATTCATTTAGGAAGTGTTTTTTCCGCTTTGAAAGAAAAACTTCGGATAAAGCGCATGAATTTGCTGCAAAAGACTTCAAATACTTTTATTTTGCCGTGAGGAAGGGTGGATCAATCATCATTATGATCACCTTAGTTGATTTCAAGAGGTCAGAACGTCCTAATTGCTTCCAACAATGACTAAAAGACTATGGATGTTAAGAGATCTTCTCAACACTTTCATATGCTCAAAAATCGATCGGTCATCGCTTCAGCCCACCTTCTTGCCTCACTGAGCGGCCCATGAATTGGCCAAAGACCACTTGCTCGCGCATGTGAATTAGTCTTATTTTCTCTGCTGCGTTGAAGAGAAACGGTTTTTTCATCATATAAGCACGCGGTTGTAATTGGTAAAATTTGCACTATCGAATGTCTTTTCTTTTAATCAATTACTAATAGTTTGAAGAAAGATCTCTGTCTGATGGGAAATGTGCGCGTGTGGAGGAAAATAATCTTGTTTTGTTTTTGTTAGCATTACAAAATGGCCTTTTTGAAAACCGACCTCGTATACGGATAGTTCGAGATCTAGTTTTCGAACGATTACTAACATTATTCAAGAAAACTTCTTATCGATCGTAGAGGATAGGTTTGAAAATCTCTTCTAGCAATCGGAAAAGACATTATTTTCTACACATTTGTGCTCCAGTCTCTATTATTCTGGAGCACTGTTTAGTTTCTAGAAGCGAGGAGAAAATTACGTTTCACTCTCGGAGTCTTCCTTGCAAATGTGGAATATATATGAATTAAAAGTATTGAACATGTACAGAAAATCACGGAGTATCATAGTAACACAAAAAAGTCGAGAGCTTTTTTTGTGAGTAAAAACCTTCAGTAAATAACGGAAATTGAGCGCTGGTTGCGAATCACCCCGCGCGATCGACCAACTCCCGTCCCGTGAAGGTAAAATTCTGTTTATGTGTTGAAAAACAACATTCCTCTGACTTCGGCAGTGGTTGTCAATGTGCCAGTGTCGGGCTAGTCGACAGCTTAAAGTTGATAGGAATAAGATTCTTTCTGCTGACGTTTCACCTCCTTGGTGAGCCGGAGATTCGAGTCAGTTGTCCACAGTCTGATTTGAGGCGACTCTGAAGAAGATAAGGACGTTGAAAGGTTGACTGAATAAATCCATTTCCATCAGCCTCGTATCATTGGCTTAATCAGCAAAGAACGTAATGTTCGTGTTGTTGTTCCTTAGGAAGCTTGTGGCGAATGGCTAGTGATGCTCGGCGCGGTTTGACACGGAGTTGTTGCTCTACCACCTCCAGCACTCGCCGAGAATCAATAGCGTGAACCTCCACGCAGCCTCCCGACCTAGCTATCCACGAGATTATTGGGAGATGTGCTCATTTGGTATTTTACGACTTTCATAAAAAAGACAAGTTCTTAATCAAGCTATAAACACAAGGAATTAAACTGATTTTCAAAGGTATTGGGACTAGCACAGTAAAAAATCCAATTTTGATTCGTCTTACCATTGTCTATATGTGTATATATATGCATATATACGTGTATATATATGCTTACATAAACATGCACATATATATATTTTTTTCTTTAGACGGCTCCGTTTTGAATGCTCAGATCCACATGATCCTTGAGGACATCCTTTGGGTCGCTACACTGCCTCAGCTTCGATCTGCAGTTAAATTTTATTCCTACATTATGAGCCTGATTAGAAAGAGTGAAAAGGAATCACCTGTGGTTGGTTTCTGGTCTTTTTCTTTATTTTCTAACCTTTCATCACGTTTGAGCTTTTTAGATATATGTGTAATTTTATTTGAAGCTTCTTCATCTTCCAACAAAACCCGCTGAGTCAACTCTCCCTAATGGACAAACGCCAGCTGTATCCAGCACTTATCGTACTTTTGATTTCGACCAAACGTCGTATCATCTACACATCAGGAAGGTTGATCTCCACCTCTGTGATGACCCTACTTCAAACAGTGACTTTTCGTTCATTAAGTTTATAATAAATATAGAGTTTTCGGCGTTAATCAATCCGTGGAAGATGTGCCATCCATTTCACTCCATCCTAGGATCACTTGCGATGATTGATTGCATATCTGGCCTTAAGATGATTCGTGGTGGCATGTTGATCAATCAAATTAGTGTTCTTATTCTTCCAGACCAGTCTTATCAATTTGCCGACACCTGAGGGATGGAAGGCTTGGTTAGCCCTAAGCGCGGGATTGAACCTTCGGCCACGTACGCGTTACAGGGCACTCTTAACCACCATTTTTTCACACACGCTGTTGTCTGTATAGCTAGCATTTATTTCGTAAGTTCCTACCAGAAAAAAATCCATTTTTACAGCTCATCCACCTGGTTGGGACATCGAAAGTGGAGCCATGCAAGTGACACTGTTTCGCGTAATGATTGATGTTTATCCCAGGACGTTGGCAGTATCTGATCGGTGGGATCAATCATTCCGTTCATAATTCGTTTTCTTTAGCTTTAATTCAAGCAGTAAACTTTAAAGAATGAACTGGCCTCGTTATACTGCTCCAAACTTCACGCGATGGATGCAGACGAGAATTGCCGAACAATTTTCTCGCTTATCTGTGGAATCTGGTTAGTTGTTAAACGTAGAGTTACAGGTTTATCTTATGGAGATTGTGCTACCCTACGATTTTCCTGTCCATGCGTTCGTTCCCATCAATTCCCCTTCAATTCTTCATATTCGCCTTTACAGATGAAGCTGTTCGAGAGAAATTATGGAACTGTTGGCCCGAATTGATATCTTTCAATTTCATATTTCGCATTTACGACGCAATCCTGCAGTGCGTTTCGGACTTGAATTCGAAAAAGGACAGTCTCCAAAATGTTTTACTAGTGATCGGTATGTATTTAACCTTCAAAGATAATGTCTATAATTTAACTTTTCGTTTAAACTACATCTCTTCGTTACATGACTAGCTTTGATCTTAACTTTTAGTCCGCTCGGAATCGTGAACCCGACGGCTTGTGCATCTCTATCTGGCAACTCTGGACGCTCTGCTCCACCTCTTCTGCATCTCTGACTCCCAGCCAGCCTGCCATTGACAGACATGGGACTCAGTTTTGTTAGACGCAGCACAGTGGGGGTTAGAGATAGAGGGAAGGTGCAGGAGACCATCCGGAGTTGCCAGTTAGAGATGCTAAGGTTGTGGATCCAGTACTTTTGAATGGCTTCAAATGGCGAGAATGGTGGTACACCTTCACCCAATAAAGCCTCACAACCGCGACGGGGCGGTAAACCATCTGGAAGAGTTTTCAAAGAATTTGCCTCTTTACTATACGATGCGGAAAAATCTGTTTATTACTTCTTTCTGCTGGATTTATGGGAGTACTAATTTGAGTGGATTGCGAATCAATTTGACCTTTCCAGGTCTGAAAAGAACGAAACCTCACAAACGTTATCCACCGTATCACTACTAAGCTGTATTATCGTATTCAGCAAATACTATTATTCACTACCTCTCACCTTTTTATTTTTTTCTTTGCTTTTTATGATGGTGTTATTGTGTTCTAAGCGTAGATCTAAGAAGGTTGAGCCAACTATGGATCCATCAGTTGTTTCTCAAAATCCTCTTATTGTGTGTAATTGTGTTTAATTCGGTAATCGCATTTCTGTGTTGGAATTTCTCTTGTAGTTCTTGTATTTTCTTTTAATTCAAGCTCTTATGCCCTTGCAATCGTTTCGTTTTTTATTCTAAAAGCTTCTAGGTGTATTCTCGGCTTTTGAGTAGGCATTCTCAGCATGCTGTTACAGCAGAAACGTTGCCACGTTCAACACTCAACGCAATTTTTTTGCTCGGTTATTGTTTATGGATGGTTTTCAATTGATATTTAGTCGTTATTAGGTAGCATTAGTATGAGTGGTTTTAGAGCTAAGTTTGGTTCCTGAGAACTTCTTCAGAGAACTTCGCATGAGCGAAGAGCGGATTACGTTACGTACTCTTGGGCTCAAACTGCTTAGGCTTAGGTTCTTAGTAGTTATTTGAAAGTAGAAAGCTAAGTAATTTTACAGAGCTTCGAGAAATTACTATGAAATAGAGAAGAAATAATGTGTGACGCTTCAGTGCCGATACGAATGTTGCAGAATTTCATTACTACTTCTTCATATGTCAGTATAACATTGATGAGCGGTAAAGCGTAGTGATAAATGTTGTGGCGTATCAGGATAGAAGGTGATAAGCAAGGCAGTGTTCAATATCTCTTCTCCTAAGCTCTCGTACCTAATAAACGAAACCCATAAGAAAAGTTTTAGACCGGCTACATTCAGTCAAGGAGAATCGTCTCGATCAGCAATGTACGATAATTATGAGAAAGACGATTAGCTCAAGCAGCACCCAACGCAACAAGTTAATCCTTGAGCATTCGAAGGCATTTGCGAAGGTTGAGTGCGAGGAGACCATTTAGTTGCATGTAGTACTAAGATCCACACACCAAATTGCGATGACGGGTCGTGTGGAATTAGGACAAATTATTATAAAGCACAATGTCCACGATATAATAATCCGAAGATTTCACTCAGCAGCGTACCGAAACCAACGCGAAATGTTTTCTATGTGTTAAGCGCTTCAATCGTTGCTTTGAAAGAAAAGTCGACAAAGCAGGACAAGTAAACTTACCATTTGTCTCTTGAAGCGTTCTTCATTGGTAACATCGAGTGCATAGATCGCCGCAACGGACAGGCCTACCGTTGCGGCGCTGACTTTCGCCAGTCGAGAGATGAACATGCTGCAGGTTCTACCTACATAGGAAACAACTGATGTCAGGTGAATTTGAGCTGTATAACATATATAGCACACATATAACGTAACGTAAACAAGATAACATAACAACGATTACTGCTGTCACGTCTCATTCTTTCCTCCTCTTCTGCAGTGCTCAGATGTTCGGTCATTTTTTCAATATAACTGCTTAAAATTTTCGCACTACAGTACTTATTGTCGCTAAAAACCAATTCAGATATTAGAGAGCCTATGTAGTGCAGTGGCTAGAGGTGCTCTGCGTCGCAGACGAGGTCACTGGTTCGATCTTACGCGCATAGCTCACCAAACCATCCATCCCTCGGGGATCGGTAAATTGGTACCAGACTGGTCTCAGACTTGTCGGAGACGATAGACAGCACTGACTCGGACAGCGGGAGACCACCGCGAGTTATTGTTAAGGCCAGATATGCATTCAGTCACCTAAAACGAAGCTAGAAATTGAAGACGAATACATGACTCAACCATCAGGGATTGATCAACGCCGAGAGCTTTATCCTTTTATCCTTGCAGTAAATAATAAATTTGCATTTTCACATGCTTCACAACGCGGATTGTGTGTTGACAGAATCGCAATGACTCCTAATTTTCAGCTCCTACAGAATTGCTATTCTTTTCCCGATAATCGGCGACTTTTTGTTGAGTAAAAGTATAGGAAATTGTGAATACGACAAGACTGTAGAGGACTTTGCTGTATCGCGCCATGCATATGGATGGTACTTATGCTATTATTTCCTGTACGTGATTAGGGTCCATAATGTAGACACAATACTGCCAGAATTTAAGAGTGTCTTGCAGTTTTTGTTGATCTTCTATCTTTATTCTTAAACACATGCATTTCACAGTCACTTTATGGAGCGGCACTGGGTTCGATTCGATAGGCCAATGCACCAGGATTGAAGTGAAAGGTCTACTAGAGAAGTCCTTGATAAAAACTGGAACGAAAGGAGGCAATTATCGTTTGAATTATTAGACACTAAACTTGTTCGCGAGAAGATCTTCTGCACTAATCAAATTCAAAATATTGGATTTCCTTGACGACGTCTACTACATCTGTTGTGGATTACGTATCGAATTAATACAAAAAATGTGCAGAAAACTTCTTCATATTAAAATAAACGATTAAAACAGAAGTTGTCTCCATAAAGCTCATAAAGGTCTCAATGCCCTGTTATCTATGACTCCTACAGGTCGCAAATTTATTGAAATGGTTCGGTAGTTTCACCTAGCGTATGAGTCAAAAGTGATTTACACGTACGCAACATTGCATGAAGTGCATGAAGAAAGTCATTCGTAACTCTGGTTTGACTGTCATGTATCCGAGATATCACTTGTGCATTCCGGACGGTATGGACATTGTAGTAGCTCTTACGACTGAACAATCCTTTACAATTCCGCCTTCAAGGGTGCCATTTTTGCGTGTAAAATGTTTCCCTATCTTTCTTTCTTAGCAACTAGACAGTAGAACGATCGTTTAAAAAATCTCAGTTGCCCCTCCTTTTTTTCTCAGGTTGCATAGAAGAATAGACTGACTCCCATGCGTGTACATGTCGCGCTCCAATGTAACACTGAAGCGCATAGTCCGGAATGTATTAACGAAAATCGGTACTTATCCGTTAGTTGAGCACCACTTCGACCCTTCAGAAAAAGATTATTTCGCGCTTGTTTTAGACAATTAAACTACCATTCGATAGCTTAAATCCATAAAATTTGAAAGGTTTATTCTATCTTGAAAAGGCCTCATTACTGCGCTGAAAGAGCAAAAACAATATGCTGTTTCTCATCGGAAGATTCCTCGCTAACCAAAGCTTTTCCTTTGGAGTTTTACCAACCAATCAATAGATCAAATCTTGGGGATTTCAAAGATCTGTTCGGTTTTTATGACGGACCTGGTGTAAAGCTGTAACAGCCAAAAGAAGATTGGGTTTCGCAAAAAATGGGTCACTTGAACTATCTTCTCTTCACTTTGATCCATTGGGAAAATCCTGTTTTTAGTCGTTTCTGATGTTCAAATAATCAATGGATAGCTTGAATTAGAACAAATTGAGGAATGCATTTCACTTTCAAAAAGACCTTGTTATTGCTCTAAAAGTGTTGATCCATGTTGTGCATGTGCTCTAAAAAAGTCTTTTTGGTTGAGACGCCCTGTGCGCCCGAGTGCAAAACTCAGCATTCTTTTGAATCTTATGAGGCATTAAGAAGTTCGTCAAAAACAGCGAAACCATTTTTCGAATTCTAAGATTTCGTCTATCGTTTGATTCTTAAAACTATAAAAGAGAGGCCTTGATTAGCTAGAAATCTTTCAATGAAAAACAAGATATTATTTTTGCTCTTTCAGCGCATTATCAAGGACTTTTTGGAAGTGAGTTACCTTATTCAAATTTTTTTAACTAAAGCTATTGATTGATTATTCAAACATTGGGAAGGATCAGAAATACGTTTTCTCCAATGGATCAAAGTGTAGAGAAGATAGTTCAAATGACCCACTTTTTGCAAAACCCAACCTTCTTTTGGCTGTTGTGAAGCCTTATACTAGGTCCTTCATAAAAACCAAATAAATCATTGGAATCCTCAAGATTTGGTCTATTGAATGGTTAATGGAACACCAAATGAAAAGCTTTGTTCAGTGAGAAATCTTTCAGTGAGGAACAAAATGTTTTTTTTGCTCTTTCAGCGCAATAACAAGGCTTTTTTCCAAGATGGAATACACCTTCCAAATTGTTTTGATTTGTGCTATCCAACAAGCATTCGAACATTGAAAAAGAAAGAATACGTTTTTACAATGAGTCGAGGTGGCGCTCAACTAACGGATAAGTACCCGAAAATCGGTGTAAAAACAGCCCGTAAGCAGATATCACTTCACATAAATATTATCATCACTGAGAGAAAACATGGGATTTGTCAATAATCTTCCATACTCAATCAATGCGAAAGACGAGCGTTAACTCAAAATCTTCTGATGAGAAAGACGGTGCTTTGAATACAGTACTCTAACACATCACAAATGATGGGAAATCATATGAACCATCCAATGAAATAAGTTTACTATTACTCAGTAAAGTGTGGACGAAAGAGAAACGTTCTTCCTAAGGACGAATCTTTAACCCTAGCAAATAAGATGTATCAACCCTTTTGCAACAAATCTGATTCTTCGTGACAATAATTCCATACCCACTTCGTTTGCAGAGTTATAGAAGAGGTTTTGCTCTATCAGACTGACCGCATATATCATTTTTACACTCCTTAAATTTAGATATGCTCAGCATTGAAAACCAGAGCCCGGCAAACAAATCTAAGTTTTGAAAGTTTCCAACAGAAATGCGTTAAGCGCAGATGGCGAAGACATGAGGAATATCATCCTGTGTTGCCAGACGAAACCTTGAATGCTCATTTGCTTTCATGTTCTTAATATGAACCTGACAAGTAACGTGGATGAAATGTCTAAAATGAGTGAAAAATTAGAATTTCATTGTGGTAACAATCTAAAGAACTGTTGTCCTGTAGGCAAAGGTATATGGATTACAGTTTTTTTCCAAGTTGCCCTCATCTTGACAAAGATTCCTAATGAACTTTCTTACATATGTTGATTTGAAGTTGAAATTGGTTATTATTTATGTGCCATTTGATTTCTAAAGACTTTCATCTCCACTATAGCTTTCATCCAGATAAACTGTAAAGCGCTTTATGGAACATTAGTGTGCGAGTAGATTGTGTGATGAGTTCACGGTTTCGGTGAGCACCGTGCATAGTCATGGCTTCGTTTTTTCCACGACACCAACGGAATTTATTCAGAGTCCCCAGTTGTGCTTATGATGGGGCAAAGAAAAACGCAAAAGAATCAATCGACCACACCGAATTTCTTCATAGAAGGCCAACATTGTAAGCTAACTTAAATGTCGTTATCACAATTATCGCATCGCCGCACAATTCTATACAAAAACCTTTGGACTGTGAGAAAAGATGGATGAAATATAGTTCTCTATCCAGTTTTCTAAGAATTTTGAACTTCCTCTCTTCTACCAATGCACAAGAATACGGCGATGCGATTGCACGGACGTAGAGCTGCCAGACAAAACAATAACAGACAAAATTAAGTCTCTAAGCACTGGCCAACAACCATCAATGTAAAATTGGGTGTGGAATCCCTAAGCAAGATCTTCCCAGCCTTTCAATTCTTTGAACTGTCCTCAAAGTAGATACAATATGGAGTGTAAAAACAGTGAAAAAACCTATGCTCCAATATGATGTAAGTGCAGAATAGAGCTTGTGAGGCTGATGGCTGTCACATCATATTAGTGAATATACTATCAACTATATTACAGAGCTAAAAGAAATGCGTCCTGTACGGTGATATCAATTATCATCAAAGACAATGGCCTATAAAGAGCTCATTCCAGTCACAATTACCCCTTACAAGTGACTTTTAAAAAAGTAAAGCAGAGTTATTACCATATAGGCAATATCAAATGTTGATAAGGCATCCATTTAGACCTGTTTACCATTACGCCCTAAATTTTCCACAAACTGGATTTCTTCCAACTTGTTTACGATTCACTTCTTCTCCTTCTCTTTCATTCAACTCATTTACATGGCCTCTGGTGATTCTGAGTATGATGGGATATGTCGGAGTAAAAAGAAGGTTTCGTGTGAATTTTTTATGGGTACATCACAAGAATGCTGAAAGACGAGCAAAACTCGAAATTTCAGGTGGTCATAGAGTTGCGACAGCCTTTCAGGGACTTACGTGCTAACTGCCACAATGACTAAGGCCTTTGCTTTGCCTTTCTCTCTAATATACTTTAGCCGTACCGGTATTATCGGCAATCGCACTCGCAGATTCGAAGCCTAACTGAAGTTTCAAGTTTTGCTTGTATCTCAGCATTCTTGTGGTTATATTTGACCGAGCACTCTCGCATGGAAAACAATAGGTGGTATTGCTCAAATGGTTGAACTTCACGCAAAATTTAGTTCCAGTTTGTTCCGTTTGATTTTTGATTTGCCCTGTAAGGAGGCATAATAGTATCAATAACTCGAAGATTCAAGCGAATAGTCTAGCACAAAGTACGTTCAGGCTGTGGAAAAGGCGAAGTCGCAGAAATATCAGCCACCAAACCGCTACACCATTACCAAACCCAAGTCGATTGAATGAGAAAGACCTTTGAGTCACCAGAAATTCTTCCTCTTCACAACGGGATGATGCCAAATCAGCATGCAATACTACGCCGTTAAAGAGAGACGTTCGTCGCTGAATTACCTCAATACTGCACCCCTCTTCAACTGCGCTCATCTACCTGTGCGGGACACTATGCAAGCCGTCCTGAATGGGTTCAACGTGAATCGTAGAGGATCTTTCGTAGAGGATTTACACAGGCACAAGTAGATGCATTTGGAGGTGGAGTTAAAAGAAAGTGCTCTAGAGAAATGACGTCGGGACCTTAGCGAATATAGCGTTCCACCAATAATCCTGCCTAACAATGATGGGTCTCCAACGAAATTCGGCAACAAGTAGGAATGCGTGCGCGATCATCCTGCGTATAGAATAAGAAAGCTCTCGGCGTCATTATTCGCCAATGTTAGATTTATCAAGTGTACACCATTACTCTTTCAAAGTTGAAGCGAATTTCCAAATGGAAAAGGCACAAATAAGATCAATACAATGTATCACAAAGACAGTATGATCCATTACATATAGTATAGTACAGCAGTAATGGTTGATTCCGGTACTCTCCCTTTCCTCACAGCCTGGAGAAGTCAAAAAAAAGACCCGCAATCCACTCAATCAAACACCTTCGTAGCCCAAAGGACGTGATAAAATACTTGTCTCATCTCACTCAGGGAATTTTGTAGGATTCACACATGTTATTGAAAAAGTTTGTAAAATGTCGGTCTTCTAATTATTACAAATCGTCAACTCTTGAACCCAACTGTATTTCAAGCAAGTACAAGCCCTCTACTGGTTTCCACCTAGCCTATCCACTTCCAACATCAAAAGACGCGTCAACAGTAGATGGTACGAGGGTAAAAGTCTCGACTGATAAATTCATGAGATGTGCCATGCATCCAACCTCACTAAGCATTGTTAGAGGTGACTGAATACAAATTTGGTCGTTACAATGACTCACACTGGTTTAACGATGTATCAAATTACTGCCGCTATCCTCCTGGATGTCTGCTCTCAACTTTCTCACCGCGGAAGGGTGGAAATCATAGCGAGCCCTTGGCGCAGGATTGAGCCTCGATCACGAGTGTATTTCAACACGCCTCTAAGCAGTGCTCTACAAGCGCCATTGATGTTATAGTGCGATATATAATGTCATGGAAGTGTCTCGAATCTCTCACAAGGAATTTCTCTTCTACAAAAAGAAACAGTGAAAGAATAGCATTCACAGTAGCGCGTGGACATCAATCAATCCGTTCGATGTGCGGAACAATCAACATTTTCCCAACCTGCCTGCAAGAATGAAAACGCGGAATCGTCAGATTAGGTAAGTCACCTGGAGTGACTGTCACATCTACCAATAGTGCATATTTTGAGAGTGATCAACACCAAACACTCTATTCTTTTCATTCCTTACATTAAGATAGTCTCTTCTATAAACTGTGATTATCTGAACCCCTAAAATTCTCGCCATTGAAAAATTATTATCTATTGTCAGAAAGACTGGCAAGTGCGTTACTCCTGAAAATTAGGCGCTATCTCATTTGTCCCGCATCAGACAGAATTAGGCATTAGTGCTATCATGGTGACAGAAGTAAGAAAACCATTCCAATTCAGAAGATTTTTTCAACCAGAAACAAGTTTAGAATGTGATGAAATTATTATGTTCGATAACCCACAAATGGTTACATTTCGCTTTTACTCCGTGAGGTATGCCCAAATCTTAAGCAGCAAGCAACTTAACAAGCAAACGTTTCAGCATCTTTGCCCTCCTCAGAGCCGATTGGGCCGAACCAATGACCCACAGTGATCCGTCCTCGCAAGCTTTTTTTTGTAGGAGTGCCAAACCGGAACTTCTACATTGCAGCACAGCTTGAATCACTGGACTATCGTCTTAGATCCCCCGGCTATGATGAAGAGGAAGACATCGAAATGTTAATCAAAAAGGTCTTATTACCAAGCTCGTTTGATTTGAAAAATCTCCAAACAATACGTTGATTGCCCACGCCGAAGTTAATAACAGTCGGTTGCTAAGATGCATTTCTGAGTCTTCTTCGCGTTTCTTATGTCTGCCGATTTCATCCCACCGCCCTAGAAACGGATTCTCGCTGTTATAGCGCATTAAAAGCACACGTTCACGGACGGAATCCACTATAAATACTGTATTCGGTAAATTGTCGATTGTGTAGAAAAAGAGCTTGGCAAGAAAGCTCCGTGTAGGGAAATACGCAGGGAGAAAATGTGCACACTGAAATCAAGATGTACGATACGACACGTAGATAAAGAAATTATGGCAGATGAGATGCCAAAGGGTTTATAAGCTGATTTGGCAACTTCTTGAAGACAAAAGAAACATTAAATGAGAGCAATATTTTGCAAAAGTCGTACAGTGACAGAGTAAAGTCTCTTCAGTTGGTTTCAAATCTTCATCTACTATAATTCCTAAGACGACAACCATCAATTTCATCACAATTGCGTTTGATTAGTTCAAACCGATAAGTGTAGATGGTAGACGATTTACGACTAATTACCTTGGCAAAAGTAATGTAAAATTGATAGGTAACTAAGTGAGAGTGTTAATGGTAAAGTGATGAACATACCAAAGACATGATGAACGAATACTGATGAAACGAATGCAGGGTTACGAAACCTTCTACTGCGAATAAAATCCGTTGAAGACAGTTCCGACTATCTCTAACCTCGGCATTATTCCCTAATTCACAGCTTTCACTATGTAAGCTAAACACGAGATTGTTATTACACAATTCGTTCTCAAACAGCTGATGTTTCGGCGGTTTTGCCTTCTTCAGAGCGTGGAAAAATCAGGTTATCTACAACCCGGTCAACCAAACATCTCTATTACTAAAAAAAATCACCAAACATGGATTTCAATGGTATCAAGAGCAAAACAAGTTTTGATCTCCTGCTGAAAACATTTCACACTAAGGAGCAACTTTCTCTTAGCCTTGTCATCAAATGAACTATGTTTAAAGAGAACCGATATCATTTCGTGCCACGAAATAAAATCCTGAGATTTTCTATTCGTTAGATTATAAAACGATTTTGATAAAAGGTCTGTGATAAACTTCACATAGGTTCGCAATGAAGCCCGTTTTCATTGAAAATATCCAACAAACGTTATTTTAAGGGAAAATCAATTTACTTCTACACTACGCGTGAAATCAATGACTCTTCAAAAGGTTGGTACATTTTTGTGAATAAATATTGAAATTTGGATTGATTGATCGTAAAGAAAATTGTAATTTGCAAAAAAAGAATTACCTCCTAACGATTTCATTATCTACACTTTTTTTTATTCAATCTTCTTTCCAGGCCAACACGAGGTCTCTACTCTTCTTTCGTAGATACGCTGGCTAACGTTTCGGCAATTTTGCCTTCTTCAGTCTACAGGCACTGTAATATATCATACTTATTTGTTCAGTTAGGAAGTTCCATCGAAAGATAAGCAATATAAACATGCTAGTACACATATCTCTTTCAATCCTTTGCACACAAAAAGTAGTTGTTCGAAACATGCACCGAACAGTTACAAACATTCGCACGAAAGAAGAGAGAAAGGAGTCATTACATTTGACTCAAAAAGTAGCTATCTCAAAGGTCTACAACAGGACGACCAATTAGGTGAGATCAAAAAGGAAGGATAGGACCTACAACCAAAACATGCTGAAAAAAACTCAAATCGGAAAATATTCTCGAAACTAATCATTGAAAAAAAAACGAAGTAAGAACCGCTATCAAGCGGCGTCTAGAAAGCAGTGGTCAGAAACCCTGTGTGAATAACAGAAAATCCCCCAAACACGTCAGGTTGCCAGTTGATTTTACATCATTTGTAGGCCCGTCTGTTGAACGGAGAATTGAGGGATATGTTCTAATGTTAGCGATTTTGCACAGGCCATATACATAAGATACAAAAGCCCAACGATGAAGATTTTGACGTAAAAGATACAAAAGCCCAACGATGAAGATTTTGACGTAACAGTGACATACTTTGGCACAAGTCAGAAATGGCGGCACGAACACTTTTGAGACCTTCTGGATGACTTTCAAAAATCCGAAGGTCAATAGAAGGAGGAGTGTTTAATTATCACACGTGATATGGTTCTCAGATTCACGGTGGGATTTCTTCAATATATTGACGATTGGATTCGTTCTCCAATCAGATCTAACTATAAGTAGAAAATTTTAATTAAATCACTAGAAAAGGCATGTTCTAACACGCCTATGCTCTGAAAAAGGCGAAATCTCAAAACTGGTCAACTGCCGCCTTTGGAGAAGAGTACCGTCGTGATAGTTTTGAAAAGAAGGTTCGTAAGATTATCACAATTCGCAATTTTGAGTAAGTCGATTTTCAGGATTTAGTTTCCAATTTAACAACTAATGCTCAGTAGCAGGACCGTTATGGCCAGAAGAGATCCCGAGTTATACGAACTAGTGAAATGAACGAATTAAAAAAAAAACTGTAAAGCTCATAGCGTTTATCAATCTTTGAGGTATGCGCCATTCATTCGATTCATTGAACACCGTCAAAGGTGATATATATCAAATCCGACCTTCAATTACTTGCACTGCTCTAAGCATCTATCAAATCATTGTTACTGTCCTACCAGAGGAGAATGATAAGATTCGCCCAGCTCTGAAGGTCATATACATAAGATACAAAAGTCGTTGTCGATGAGGTGGTGATGGTTGGTAGATTTGCTGAGAGATATTCATGATACAGACGATGATGCTATTGGTTGGGAACTGAGAACATAAACAACAACTGACAGTGATGTGCAACAATGAGTTTGAAGGAAAAATTTAACGATCAAATGGTGACTATAAAGAAACGTGCAAAAAGAAAAGGAACATCTGAAGGACATCAAATATTCCCAATCAAAGCAAGGGCAGAACGAAAAACAAGATGTGATTGATTGAATTTTTCATATTACGAGGCTACATTACTATTTCAAAAGCCGCCTGTTTTCAAAGAAAGTTATCCATAAAAGATACCTCTTCAACTAAATATTTCACTGACCCCGATTTGAAAAGATTTTGCTTTACAATTCTAAGCATCTCGTCCTGAGCTTTTCCTGATTACCACCACAAAAAATAAATAAAGGGTAAAGCTCTCGGCGTTAATCAATCCCTGAGGGATGAGCCATGCATTCGTATTCAATTAACCGAGTCAGTGCTGCTTATCCTCCCAGACAAATCTGAAACCAGTCTAGTACCAGTTTACCGACCCTGGAGGGACAGATGGCTCGTGAGCCATGAGCGCGAGATCAGACCACTGACCTCGTGTTCGATGCAGAGCACCTTTAACCACTGCGGCACATGCGCTTTCAAAAAAATAGATAGATCCTGTAATCCAGAAGATTAGCTAACATGTCAGGATGAGTTTATTCAGTGAATCAGAGCAATCATAAGAGTTCTTTCTCGCTCAGCTTCGAATATGCCCATTTCTTTCTCAAGATAAGTGACCCCAGGTAGAGATGGAATTCTTTTGTACACTGTACCGCACTTTGACATTTGGAAAGGTTTTTCCTCACATCCATAAAAGAGGAGATGGCGTTGATTGGCGACTTATGAGAGGACTTCACACTCTGCACAATTGAGCAAGTACTGATGTTTTTATGATGTCACCAGAGGTCGAACAGAGTGTATCAGCAGCAATTATATAGTCTTCAAACACTAAATGCACTTTAAAGTTTTTGGAATAGAAATCGAGACAATTTTCCTGAGCTAATCTTGCTTTTTGCACCGAAAAAAAAGCCTAAAAACAATAGTATGAGACAAGTCAGTGAAATTGGAGTGAAAGAGCAGTTGATGTCAAAAAAATCCGGGATTGTTCCAGATTCGATGATTGAATAACGAGCAAAAATCATCACAGGAATGAATAGCAAACAACTTAATAAGCGACTAGCATAGAACTAAGAGTAACTACCGGAGCGAAATAACGATAATGTGAAACGTTAGAAAAAAAAAGAGTAGGCGGAGGAAGGAAACATGAAAAATCGACTTCGACGTCGACATAATCGTCAATACCATGAAATTAATGAAAATAAATTTATTCAGCAAATGCTTCGTTTTCTTCTCAAGACGAAGGCATCGAAACGAAAGAAGAAAGATGAACGAAGAAAAGGAAACAATCGTGTTTTTTTATTAAAACAATAAATAACACATTTTGAAGGTAGTACGTGATAGACTCGTTTGCTATTCGCTTCTCTGTTTGTTCACGCTTTTGAACGTAACGCAAGCATGTGAAGAAGCAAGATCGGCTGCAGGGAAACTCTGCACTCCAACAAGTACACAACGTGTCGTCGAATGGATCGGCGTGACAACGAGAGAAATGACATGCGAAAACACACATGAAGCGGATATGCCGGACAAACAAACGATATAAAGGGGTAAGGAGGCAAGAGCTCTCGACGTTGATCAGTCCTCCTTGATGGCGCACCATGCAATCGACAGACTTCATCGAGTACCGTTTGAAGTGAACTAAATGCATATTGGCCTTTATAACGATTAGCGATAGCGGGCCAATGGGTATTAACTCAGTGCTGCTATCCTCCCAGATAAGTCTGATACTATTTCGCCGACGCCGGAGGCATGGAAAGCTTGGGGCGCCCTGGGGGCGAGATCGCACTGTCGAGTACGCGTGTCACAGGACAGCTCTGCCATACATGCCCGTATGAGACAATTGAGCTTGGAAATAATCAAAATAGTCGAAAAATAGTAAGGTTTGCAAAACGCTGTTATCCAAGAATTTTGTAGCGGCATTTTTACGCACGTTTATTTTTTGTCAAGATTGAATCGATATGATGCATGCAGTATTAACTAACCGTCATCGAATCAACAAAAGGATAATTTAGAAAATCTAATGGATATTACACTTCGTTTTTTATCCTTTCTATCCACCTTCAGCCAGTTTCCTCAGGCAGACGAAATTACCACTTAGGACTCAGTTCAAGCAGCGATGCGAAAGAAACTCTATAGAACACTTTCAGTAGTTTGCAATGAATGTGTTTCGAGATATTTCTTCGAAGTGAGCCGTATGATTTCGAAATTCCTTTTAATATAGTCGACATAAGCCCTAAATCGACAGCAGACAAACAACTAGTGTGTAACAAAACGGAAATCTGGGAGGCTGTTTCCGCTCACTGCTTTCTGTTGCTTTTTAGTGATAATATCGGTAGTAGAATGAACTTATAAAGGGTTGTACGTGTTCGGGGAGTCAATTCGTTCCAAAATATGCTCAATTAACCGGTCCACGACCATGGCTCTGTCCCTGCAATATGTACTCTGTACAGGTCAGACCGCTCACCTCAATTTCGATGTACAGGGCTCTTTCTGGCTCATTTTCTGCCACAAAGCTTTGTTGACGAACTTTTTGTAGTTAACCAATAGCTTGTCTAATGAGACTGTTCTATGAAAGGCATTGTCATTGCGCAGTAACATCGAAAAGTACCCTAAACCTACTTCCGGACAAGTTAGCCCGTTTGCTTGAATTCCGTAAAGGTTTTGTGGGTACTTATATAAAAAAGTTGGAGCACAGGAGCATTTTATTCTCACGAAAAGATAACATCGCCGGTGAAACTTCTACAAACGAGTGCGTAGTATACAGAACGCCAGTGCGTTCGTAAAGTGCTCCTTTGTCAGTGGGAAAACTAGATTCCTGGGCGAAGAGCACATTTTCAGCCACTTCTACGCGTTTATATCGCCGATGTTGTGAAATTGTAGCTCGAAAAGATATCATAGAATGTACAACTTCTATAGGAAACTCTTATGGAAGTATATTTAGTACGCAATAGGAGTAAGCCTTGATAGAGTTCCCATTTATAAATTTCTGGAGTACTTTCTTAGAAAAACTCATGTTCTCAACTCCTATATTTCAATCATTAATACATCGTACAGTGACCAATTAAGTACCACCCACACAATAACACTTAATTCGTGCAATAATCAGCACACAACACATCGCACAATGATTGACAAAGTGCGTCGTACACTAATCGACGATTGGTACGTTTTAATACAATTAACCTTTGTACGTTCTGCAGCAGTCTATTTGTACATCTTGATTCCAACCTGTAAAAATGAATAATATGCACTTGATATCTGTGATATACAATTTTCAGTTCGCACAAATCGATCACAAATTTAACGAAAAGTACTAAATGCTCTAAGCAAACATACTTCTAACGTTGACTTCATCTAGATGCATTTGCCTAGTCCTTCTCGTAGTCAATCTAGACTCTCAACACCTTTTCGAGAACGTGGCTATGGGTTGTTGAGTGCGGAACAGTGTCATCGTGTAAGTACTCCAGGTACACGCTTTTGAACTTGATAAACTTGATTCACCGAACATAGTGGCTTCAAATTCTTTGAAAATTAACAAAATATGTGTGTTTGACCAAGCGATAGAATCAGTGTATTCACCTGAACCATCAAATTAGGTGTTGCATGACAATGAAGAAGCAA
The DNA here is from genome assembly GCA_019055375.1 of Parelaphostrongylus tenuis. NCBI lineage: Eukaryota > Metazoa > Nematoda > Chromadorea > Rhabditida > Metastrongylidae > Parelaphostrongylus > Parelaphostrongylus tenuis. The sequence continues at coordinate 196,535 of JAHQIW010003091.1, forward strand.
GGTGAGAGCATCACACCATGTTTTCCGGTTTTATATAACATAGGCAATCATCTGTTTTGTAGTTTCGGCGAGCAACTTATCGTTGCTGTAACTTTGTACAACCTCAGGTTTTACTGTATGCTAATTGATACGCAACTTATGTGTAGACTAAAATTTAATATCTTTCTATTCGTCTATTCGAGTACCATTACGCCACTCTAACTCCGTGTGGCTATCCATTGCCCTTTGATTACTTCTGGCTCAATACTTCTTTTGATATCCCAAATCTATATTTCTACACGTTCCGGTCAAATACGTAGCTCTTCATGATAGATTCACGGTTTGGAGAACACTTGTGTACCATTTATCAGCGTAGAAATGGCTGTCTTCATCTAGTCAGTCGTCCATGAGCACCGCCATCACAACTATAACTGCGAGAGGTTTTCACGACCTGGAATACACTCCCGCACTTGCTTAAAGTATTTTTTAATACTTAATTCCTCTATCAATGTACATGTTGAGGAGATCTAACCATATTTGTGTCTTTTGCAGAGTTGTAATGGTGGAATACAGTTTTACCGCTGTATAAAATCTCCAACTCATCTAAGCATACATTGTTGCCACGTTTATATACAGCCTTGCAAATCCTCTCAATATGTGGTGAGGACTGATTTCTCTTGCATCTGTCATTTTTACCCTAACTAGAACTGTAGACAAAATATGAGTCATAAACTTTTGATATCTGACCGTCGGCATAACATCTCTCCCTACAAAATGCTTTTCAAAAGCCGGATAACTGCTCTGGTAACAACGTAGACTTCGAAATTTGACAATATCTATTTGAAGACTAAAATCATATAATCAGCAGATATTTGCATCTCTTCAACTGTATTCCTTCTCCATTCAACATTCTTCCGCTGGTCATGAATACTTGTCTTTCCCACAGTCAAATTCTATACATCGGTTATGAACAGTCCGTCGAAATTGATTCGCTCCTAGCACTTGAACAACCTGCTCGCCGTTCATGAAGGAGTAGGGTTCTCGTTGAAATTACTAGGCTTGGTTGACCTTGCTTGAGCTAAACTAGACCACTCACTCATTGATTTTTCATTATACGAGCAAAATTGCTCTTCATTCTCTGAACAACCACTTCTATTATCTGCGGAGAGTTAATTGGTCATATTGACCCTCTGTATCGTCGCCAACGTCCTCACCGTCACTGTTTATGAGAAAACAATCAGACAGGTTCTTCAGAGTCTCCATTAGCAGATACGACACCACTGAAATGTGAACTATTGCAGGCAGCGGACAGCTGTAGTAAATGGAAGACTGTGACAAAACATGGAAAACGCAAGTTCACCAAGTCTTCATTAATTACTGATTACTGAGTAGACACTGATTTCCATGAAACGCTGTGAATAGACATAAAATCGAATTTCGTGACTTTCTCATGTTCACCAAACATGAGGTTCTTAATACACATTTATTTGGTGCAAAGTAGTATATTAGAGTTTATATGGGTGGTTAACGTTACGGCAGTCTTGCCTTTATGACATCCTGAAACAGTCATATTGACGTGCATCAACTTAACCAAACACTTTCGTAACCAAAGCAGTGAGAAAAAAAAAACATTCGAACATTTTCGAAATCGTGAAGTTATCAGCTTTATTTGAAGCACCGTTCTGTTGTTATTGTATCAACTAAATATGTAGACCAGATGCACTGAATCTTACATGGGGACGAGGCTTACCCGGACCAAATCCATAGAGATCGATCCGAGATATGGCGCGAAATCATGCGTGATTAGTAGCCACTCATGTTTACGACTCATACTCCGAATTTTGAAATGGATCCAAACGCCTCAAGGACTTTGTGCACTAGAATTAAAGTGAAAAATAAATATTTAGAACGTTTTGAAGGTGAACTAGATAATTAGTAGAGTTCGAAACTTTCTCAGTTTTTTTTTTAACAACTAGCAAATTTCGTTCCTTTATTGGTAGAAATGCACCGCTGATGGATTTTCTAAGCATAAAGCCTCATATTGCTGGCGCATCAAAAATGATGTGAAGGGAATGGCATCGATTAGAACAGAGCGGAACGAGTGGCAAGACGTGGTGCAACGTTTGTGGGCGCCGTTAGTAGCAGAGCCGTCAAGGGTTCGATGCTTGAGCAAAGAAGATACCAGTGAAGCCAATCCTTTACTGACAACATTCGTGTTGACACAATGATAGGACGGAGCTCAAGGAAAGGCTTTACTTCTTCCCAAGACCGATAATCTATTAACCTCGGCATAGTTTGAATAAATGAATAGTTTCTTCTGTTTAGCCGTTCCGAGGTGTTATTGATGTTATTTATTGAGTATTAGCGAAGCATACAACAATACAGTCAGTAATGCAGCTTGAATACACAATATTCGAGGTGGCTAACGTTTCGCCGGGTCGCCTTCGTCAGAGCCTGGAAAGATCAAATTGATCCACAATCACTAAGCCAAAAACCTCCATAACCCTAGCAGAAAACGTTAGAGATGTGTTTTGGATCGCACAGTAAAAGCTTCATTTTAAAGCACTCTGACGAAGGCGACCCGCTGAAACGTTAGCCACCTCGAATATTGTGTATTCAAGCTGCATTACTGACTGTATTGTTGTATGCTTCGCCGGCTAAACAGAAGAAACTATTCTTTTACTTCTTCATTGCTTCAGACGCAAACTTCATCTGAACGCCTTACATTAGTTTTAGAAAAAGTGCAAGGATTAGACTTTTAGAATATTGATTTACGATAGTCAATGGAAGTTCTTCCAAAAAGTGTTGACTATTGAACACTCAGTACTTATAGGGATGATTGGACTGCGCTCATAGATTTCTAAAGCACCTCTTGAATTGTCATGGGAAAACTTGTGAATCGTTTTAGACTCCACTAAACTCAGAAATCGATTCCGTATATTTAAAAGTAATAAAAGTCATAGAAACAAACCGTGAATCGTTTTAGACTTCAGTAAACTCAGAAATCGATTTCGGAAATTTGAAAGTAGTAAAAGTGATTGAAACTACCTATTCTATCGACCGCTTTTTTATAGACCCGCTCAAATTGATACAATCTGATAAGGATACACATGTTTTGAGCTGATAGGTCTAGTGGTATACAGGCGCCTGTTTCGTCTTAATGGGACTCATCAGTACCACCCTCCCTCGGTTCAGACGATCCCTTGAGACTAGTAATCCTCTATAAGAATCGACGCCGATTATTAAATCACACCAAGTCAGGTGATGTACTTACCTGACATTGTGGATCAGCAGTCGAGCGCGTAGCTGTTCTAATGAAACATCCCTCTTCTATCGACCACTTTTTTATAGACCCGCTCATAATGATATAAACTGATAAGGATATAACATGTTTTAAGCTGACCGTTAGATTTAGTGGTATACAGAACGAAACAATAGGACGAAACAGGCGCCTGTATACCACTAGACCTATCATCTCAAAACGTGCATATCCTTATACGTAATAGACTTTCAAATAATTGCATCATGAATCGTGCTCATTTGGAGAAATAGCGAATACATTTCGTATAGTCGCCATACTTTCGTTAGACCCAACACCGAAAAGTATCCCTTTCCGACCTTTACGGGTATGATGGACATTTTTATAATAAAGCGTCTCAAAGTGATAGAAATTGGCTTTTCTGAGATTCTAGAAAAACCACGTAATCAGCAATCAGAGCTCATACAGATGAGACCACTAATTTTGGCAGTCAACCATTCTATAACGAAGTGACGTACAGACTGTCTCAGTTCAATCAGAAATCTTACAACGGGTGACAAAAATAAGAAGGACACAGAAGTGAAACATTGGATGGGGAAATCTGAATCACGACATTGCAATCGCAAACCGGCTACATTTCAGAAGACTTTTTCAAGCGCTTTGTAAGTGATGCGTAGATTTCTTGACGTCGTTAAAACACCACCTCAGATCTCTGCCTATATAACAGAGCATTGTGAGGACTATTAAATCTAAAAGGTGAGCACGGAGTTACGCGTACAATGTACAAGACTAGTATTTTGATAAGAGATGTGTTCGCAATCTATGTGAATCTAGAGGGGTAGTCTCCACGTGGAAAACTCAGTGAAAGACTCATAGAAATCGCTGATTGTTTTTATTCTACTGAAATTATGGATTAGCGACAATCTAGCCTTTTCAGTTTCCAAAGAAGGCTATGTCAACCAGAAGGTTAGCCGTTCAAACTTCGTTGTGACAGAATCGTGTTTCGGCCTATAAGAAAAGCTGGTAACAATTGAAAAATCCACGGTAGTTCCTCACTGAGAGATATTGTCCGAATATTAACGAGGGCACGTAGCGCTTCCCAGGTTATGGATAGTGAATTAAGAGCAAGATAAAAGAGACCATGTTCCTCCAGAGAAACATGTGGATCCAGGAAATGGGCTCCTTGTTTTTTGCTATATGCAGTTTAACATACATTCGTTTTCACGGCTCAATTGGCTACGAGCCTGCACTCAAAAGGCTGGGAAGTACATGGGAAGCGGTCATGAGTCCTTCCGATAAATAAGCTCCAGTTCCTCCGAAAGAAACTGAAAAAGCACTCGTTATTATCCATTCACCATGTTCAGGGCTCAACAAACTATACGCTGAGTATGAAATGCACAAAACACTTTAAAAGAAGAATAAGGACTCATTCTGCTGACCACAAAAGGACCCTCGGCGCGACAGCGTTAGCTGGGACGAGTACACAGAGGCTGCTAAAATTTCATTACCAAACTAGGCGGCTAAAAGTGCAACGGACTCAAGTTACGATTTGTATTTATAGCGCACGTTCATCTGCGTACGAATCCTTTATGAAAGGTCCATTAATGGAAGCTAGAAGTATGAGGTGCGACGTCATCGGTCTTGCTGAGATTACAAGACGCCACCCATTTCACGCTGTCTATGACTCGGGAGAAGAACTATTTACTAGAACAGCGAAAAAAGAGGTGAAGGCGCGTTTGCGCTCTCGTTGAAACGAGTTTGATCATGAACATCGATTCATTCAAACAACTCACAACCCGGATCGCACGATTGAGGTTGAAACGATGTGGATTAGTGCCGGCTTCAACTATCACCGTTGCCTACGCATTAACATCAAACCATGACGAGACAGTGTTGAAACGTCCAATGTGGACTCAGTATGGAAGACCACGCATTCTTCGAAAACATTATTTCAGGTAGTGACGCAAAAATTGGATCTAGGAAAACGTCTGACGAACGTCACCTTGGAATCCACGGACTAGAATGGAGGGAACAGGGTGAGAGGCTATCCGAGTTTATCAGAACGGCTAAAAGTATTTGTGCCAGTCGTAATTTTTAAAGCGTACTCCCACTGGTAGGCGTAGGAGTTCCTCATTGAAAAGTGACCATATCGAGACAGATCACATCCTAGTGAATTCAACGTTTTGTTTAATCGTTGTTGGTCTCAAAATCTACCCGGGATCAACGCCTCCTCAGAGCAACACTCAATTTTTCGAGGAACTGAGAGAAACGAGCTAAATTTGAACACCGAGATTCCAAAACTAACTTAAACTGGGGTTTATTGAGATAACTAGTTAGCCCTGGAGGAAACGACAATCAACAACACTTGTAAAGAATACGACCGGCTTATACAATCTCGTCAAATCGGCGCTATAAAGTTGAAAGCTTTAAAGCATTTAAGAGACGTTCGTCTCCAGAAATAGTCTAGCTGAAACTCCAACGCGGAACTGCGCGAACTCCAGCGAACGAGAACTCACGTCAAAACTTGCAAAACGGTATAGAAAAGCATAAAAGAGAACGCAGAGAGAGAAGTGCAGCAGTTATGACCGAAAGTACAGAGGCCGAAAAAGCATTTGCAAAGCCAATCGAACGTTCACCAATTATAAAATCAGGACAATTGTACTTCTACACAATAGTGATACTGCCATTCCAGAAAATAAGCACAATATTAGAATCGTTGAATCTTACGCTCAAACTTCATTTAATCCATCTTCACAATGTTCTTTTTCTCACTGTGCGAACACCGAAACTTCTAACATTCAATCGTCTTTTCGTCTTCTTTCTGAACGTCATAAAATACTGGAGGAGCGCGTCTCCTTGAAATTTGGAGGATAACTTAAGCTGTGCCGTTTCATAGGGCGCTTGCTGTTGAGTGCCGGAGAATGCTGGTAATAAGCACCCCACGCAGCGCGACGAGCATCACAGCCACTGGATCATGGCGCCCTCAATTCTGTGACTACAAACTATAAAAGCAGAAGCGCAGTCTTCATAGAAACTATTCGCCGAATACTTATCACTTCTTTATTATTGTGCATTTCCTCCCTTAACTGTCACCTGCGGCTCTTGTTAGCTCAAGTGAATTTCTTGTTACTCAATTTAACATTTCACATGAAGTTATACTGTAAGTGAAGTTGTAAGGTGAAGTCATACTGAGACACAATACATTGCTTCAAAATATTTACAGACCAAGCTAAACTTATACTGTATGGTATTTTTAGAGCGATAACTTCGTTTTCAGTTGAACATGGTAGAAGATCCTTTGTTGAATTTTCATCGTAGCGTCTGTTTTGCAGCTTTCAGTGATACTAACCATTGGTTGTTTTCCAGTAATCTTTTGTAGCTCGAACTTGTTATCTACGATTCGGTTTGTTTTCTGTTAGAGAGACTGTTTGTCATCGGTCCGTTTATAAGTGAGTGAAGGTTCAGAGGCTGATGCTCGTCTCTGCAAGGATGCGCTGATTTTGTGTAGCTTGTTTGTGTGTTTTCCACTATTCCAATTAGTCGTGTAACTTCGTATCCACTCGCTGAACAACATATCGCCAGCTTGCTTATACTCTGCTGTCATTGTTGCTATAAACACTTATATTCCAAGCCTGAGTTGTTCTTCGTAAAAGTCTCGCGTCGCAAAACTCGTGCAAAATCGAGCATTCTACTCCGAATTAGTGACTTTTGATGCTTAAGGTCAACCCGAACCTCTCCATTGAACGGCCAGTACAGTCTTCAAGAATGTCTAGGAAGGAATAAGGCACCAGCACGAATAAAACATGTGAACAACTGGATGAAGACAAAAGCTGCTCTTTCGTGACCAGTTCCATTTGAGCAAGTCCCTTTCATGCACAGTGCTGACAACGGATATTTGAAAAGTCCAGAACTTGAAGGTCTATCGTTGTGCTATGCTGTGCCCCTTCAGCAAGTCCTACAGGTTGAACCTACTCAAAACCATAAATCTTTAGGAAACAAAAAAAAAATCAGGATCACACGATACTTTGAGATACTTTATTGAACACCAATAAAAAATGACTCATTAGTTAGAGTTTAACAAAACAATGTAAAACTTGTACGTGGAATTTTGCTGCATAAAGGCAAAAACAACGGAGAAGGTATTCAGTGTAATTAACTTGCTTTTTAATTTCACAAGTGGCATGCAATGACTTTCTCGCTATAATTCTGAGAAGTCAGTGCCAGGGATTTTCCCAAGGCGTCAAATTTGGAAAAAGCGACAATCTCTTAGCAAATAAGAAAGGCTCTTCAGACATTTCAAGGCTATTAGATGTTTACTCATACCATTTCATCATGAAAAGAATTAAACACCCTAAAAATATGGCCGTATAAACCCGACAACAATTGAAAAACTTGAAAAAGACATTTTCGTTGATGGATCTTAAGCTAGCCAATATAACTCGTATTTTAGGCACTTCATATACAGTATGCAACGATTTCTTCCTTCTAATCCTCAGAAGGCAGTGTCAAGGATGTTCTCAAGTCGTCAAATTCGGATTGAAAGGGAACAAATGGAACGATTACGTGTGTATTGAAAGAACGCATTTGAGCTTAAGTCAAGTTACTCGTATATGCAATATGATAATGGCAAGTATATTAGAACTGCACAGGATTTGGTAAATGTCTGCCCATAAGCAACAACCATAATAGGTTGATCTGCATCTACGATTCGACATTAGATGACCTCTGAGTACAAGCTATAGCCTCCCTTGCACGCAACGCAACTCGTTTCGTACACCGTGTTTATCTACAAAGGACATCATCACTGAACCATTCGTTTGCAGAAGATAATAAAATTTGTCATTTCTTTTATACAAATTAAAAAAACTGTCAATCTTAAAGTTTGCTCAGTTGAATCTAACTCACACTCTTGAAAGCGGTACAGTATCATTCGGTTGTTCAATAGATCACACGCCATTAGGAATCCAAACGAAGATACAGCAAAGGATGAACAGTAGGGAAAACTAGCACCACAGGCAAATCGTGCGCACTTCAGAAGTTGACCATACGATGTAAACAACTGTAGAGATCAAAGTTAGAGATAATCTCAAAATTTTCTGAATGGAAAATATAGAGATAAGCAAACGGTTTTGATTCGTACGCTACAAATCTTTAAAGGTTGGAACATGTCTGGAGTTTGATGAACAAAATAACCTTTAACGTATGAGTCTTCGCATCGGCAAGAAGTAAGTGACCCGAGTTATCGCAACGGATCCCGGTCATATAGATGAACCTGTGGAAAGATAATTATCCAAATATTCTTCAAACCAGTCCTAATTAATCGACCTCTATCCTATACGAGGATATCATAAAATTCACCCATCGCGCGATTCACCACTATCCTCCACTGATGACACATCCATACACCGACTATAAACTTTCTTAAAACGATTCTCAGCGAATTCCACGCATGTCAGCGTATTCGAACCTATAAACTATGGATTTGTTAAATACATATAGCAGCTGAATAACAAATGTCTCATTATTGAGGATTCTCTGAGTTAGAGAAAACTTGCAAAGATCAGTGAAGAAAAGGTGGTTTCCAGAGCGGTCAGCATAACATGGTTGACGTCTGATGACATAAAGCTAAAGGATAAAGCTCTCGGCGTTGATCAATCCCTGAGGGATGTGCCATGCATTCGACTTCAATTTTTAACTTCGTTTGAGGTGATTGAATGCATATCTGGCCTTTACAATGACTCGCGGAGGCCTCCCGCTGAACCGAGTCAGTGCTGCTTATCCTCCCAGACAAGTCTGAGACCAGTCTGGTACCAATTTACCGAACCCGGAGGGATGGATGGCTTGGTGAGCCATGAGCGCGAGATCGAACCATTGACCTCGTGTGCGACGCAGGGCACCTCTAACCACTGCGTCACATGCACGTCTGATGACATATGGTACATTGTCTGGATACGGGTAAGCAGAACACGATATAACTTAAGAATAACAAAAATATAGATTTCCACTCGATATTGCACTCGGATCTCCGAAAATTAATATCATTTATTACCCTGTACTTCTAATGCGACATATTTCAGCGAATAAAAATTTTAAACGCAAAAATAGGAACCATTTGGATTCGCACATTCGTGTTTCAAAAATCGCTCAACTCCCCGCCTCTATATATGCAAAATCAGACGTCATACTCAATGTATTATTGACAAACCTTGTTAAATTTTGTTGCATCAAACACCGTAAGAAAAAACTCTGCACCATGCCTTTCTACTGTGACCAGATTTCCATCTTTAGTGCAAGTGAGCGCTGAATTATCATCAGTCAGTAACAGAAAAAACGAGTAAAACAGATAGTTAGACATTTCAAGATTTTCTCAGAGGAAATCTATCTTGGAATAAAAAGATGAAAAAATAAAGCTCCCGGCGCTGATCAATCCCTGAGGGATGCCCCAAGTTTGTCTTTAATTTGCAACTTCGTTTGAGGTGATTGAATGCACATCTAGCTCTTTCAATGACTCGCGCTGGCCACCCGCTGAACCGAGCCAGTGCTCCTCATCCTCCCAGACAGTGTGAGGCCATGTTGGTACCAATTTATCGACCCCGGAAGGATGGATGGCTTGATGAGCCACAAGCGCGAAATCGAACCATTGACCACGTATGCGACGCAAAGCACCTCTAGCCACTGCGCCACATGCGCTCATCTTCAGAAAGAACCTTCATATTTCCTCCTTTGAAGCAACACTTTTGGAAAACGTTACTAGTTTATAACATTTCTGCAACGATAAACTTTCTTGCTCTGAACTCACTGTGGACAGCCCGGTCAATGGTTTACCACTTCATCGTGGGCAGGTGTGTCCACGCATATCAAATTGTTATGTACAACAGCTGCCAATCTAAGGGGGAGAGAACGGAAGAAAAGGAATTCACTCAGAATGACAAAGCACCTCCAACCATCTAAAAGTAAAACTGTGTGGTTCGTTAGTTTTTTTCCTTTTGGTAAATATCTTTCAGATTAAACCCGCTGGTTTACAAAGGAAGCTTTAGGTGACGACCTGCGAAAACCATGCTAGCACAAATTTGGAACTTCACAGAATCTCATCGAACAAAACACTAATCAAATATGAATCCTAAAAAGTGTTGCAAAGCTGTTAAAACCAGTTACCTAGGTATCTAAGCAGAATAAATTCTGGAAGAAGATGAAAAATAAAATTTCTGTCCAAATCAACAGCTTATCCTACCGGAAAAAAATGCATATCGGCGCGGAAAATATTGAACGAACGGAATAATATATAACTTCAAGACTTTCTACTCGACATGAAATCTTTGCGCATCATTGCCGCACTATAGGAACTGCACTCTGGAATCTCACCGGAAACAAACAAAGAGCAGCAATTTTTCGCTCATTAGGGATATTTGCAGTGTAGGCCAGCTGTCTCTCAGATATTGACATCTCGTGAAACCTACTCATAAATAGGGCCTTCGTCAGGTGGCTGTGCCTATCACGCATGACACAGCTGAGTTTCGACATGCTGGTAAACGCAAAGTGTTCTCACACTTCGGTCATGGTCACACGTCGCAGCTATATGGATTGTTCCCCTCTCATTTGCGTAAGATTGAACATTTTGCTATGCCATTCTTATAGTGACACACAGAGTGCAAAAGAGCGCAATTCATAAAAAAGTGGAAACCTAGCAAAGAGAAACCTCTACAGACCGTTTGCTTTGACAACGGTCGTGACAATATATCGGGAAGTACGAGGAAGTCAACGCACGGTTTTGTAGAAGTCAGCATTGCAAATAAATTGAGAAAACTATGCTCCACAATAAGCAACAATGCGATAGAAAACTATATCTCCAACACATCACCTTTGCAAATCAATATTGCGTTAATAATTGATGATCAGTTCTGTTTTGATGAATTTACTAATGCAATTGTCGTTAAATCCCTCATATCACAAAACGGAACGAAAGTTGATTCTTTAAAATAATTCTGGTAGTTTTACGCGATTTTCTTTGCTCGATTTTGCTCCAGAATGTGTTTCACTTTTCTGTCCACTTCCACTTGTGCTCAAGCTATGAACCGTAAAAAATGAGTAAATCGTAGCAGCTGAGTTGGACAAGACGAGAATGAAAATGGCCGACATTGCCAAAATATCGGGAATCAAAAAAAAAAGTCTCTACAAAGCCGCGAGCGAAACGATTTAAAGAAACTGGAGGGATTGAGGACCACCTCGAAAATGTTATTCAATCACCTCGTCTCCTCTGGAAAACATTCAAAAGAAGTGTTGTCGAAATGAACGAAATTTGAAACATTTAATGCACAAGATTGCAACGAAGCTCGGAATTAGAGAGCGGAGCGTTCAAAACATTGTCAAACAAGGTGAAGCTTCGAGTTACAAGACTGCTTCTGTTCACCTTCTGGAGAAAAAAATGGGAAAAGGGAATGCAATGATCGCCGAATGCTTAGTTTGAGAGCTGTGATGCTCGTCTGCCGAGGGTGCTTACAACGGATGAGAACAAATTTACGGTTAAACCATCTCACAATCCTTTCATTAAGAGGAAGGCCTCTTGA